>WOXC01009239.1:0-227500 GCA_011680675.1 Gymnobelideus leadbeateri | reverse complement strand
GGGGAGAGAGAGAGAGAGAGAGAGAGAGAGAGAGAGAGAGAGAGAGAGAGAGAGAGAGAGAGAGAGAGAGAGAGAGAGAGAGAGTGCTCCAGTTTCTCACTCTGAAATGGGGAGCTTAACCTTTACTTTTCCCACCTAACAAAGACACTTTATACTCCTTTGAAACTTGAGAAATTGGTGAGGGCCAACAAAAATTCACAAGTATTGAGCTCTTTGGAGGGAAAATGCCTTGTAAAATATAATGTCGAGGATCATGAATTCTCTTTATAGGAAAGAGCTCTTTGAGGAAAGGGATTGTGGGCATTTGAGGATAGAAGAAAACTGCCCCCTTTTTGTTTCTACCTGCTTTCATCTGCGTTCTTCCATGACATTGGCTCGGTTCTTTTTTCACAGAGAGGATTCTGCCACGTCCTGCCCCACCAAACATTTCAGGAAATGCCTGGATTCCTCAAAAGCCTTTGCCCAGAGGTCACCCGCCTCTAGCCCTTAGAAAAAGCTCCTTCTCACCCCCTTCCCCTAATCCTCTTCCCCCCAAGCACTCAGCTAGGCTTGCCTGAGTTTGCCCTTCCATCAATGCCTCCATCCTCCTCCCTTTCTTATATCTAGGCAGGAAGGAAGTAGACCTTTCTTGCTTGACCCTTATCTACCCCCTGCTCCCTTCCCCCAGAAGTTAGCCTGTGTCATTGAGCCAGTAATATAAACTGTCTCGGGGGGCAGATATGACCATCTAGGACCAGGCTGCCAGCCACACCTTCTGGGCTGCCTATTAGGTACAAAGTTTGATCTCAATGCAGCTCTTTTACTTCTGGATATTAGTTGATTATATAAACTTCCTACTCAAATACCTTCAATTGTTACCTATTACTTATTAAAAGCCTTAGTCTGGTGTTGCAGAGCTTCTATAATCTCTGCAGCTCCATTCCCTCCGCAACCTACCTTTCCAGTCTTTTCTCCTGTTCCATCCAAACTGTACTACTTACTTTTTTCTTTTTTTGTCTATAAAATTGTCTATAAATTTTTTTAAATTTATGTTTATTTTTAGTTTACACATTCATTTCCACAAGATTTTGAGTTACAAATTTTCTCCCCAGATTTCTCCTACCCCCCACCCCAAAACAATGATCCCACTGAATATCCCCTCCCCTAATCTGCTCTCTCCTATATGCTTCTCCATCCCCTCTCCAACTTTCCGGTAGGGCAAGATGGATCTCCATACCCCAGTGCCTGTATATCTTATTTCACAGTTGCATGTAATAATAATAATAATGATGATGATGATTTTTTTTAAACATTTGATTTTAAAACTTTGAATTCCAGATTCTTTCCCTTTTTCCCTCATCACCCACTTTTACTTGGAAGATGAGAAATTCAATATAAGTTATACATGTGTGGTTATGCAAAACATTTCCATAGTGGATATATTGTGAAAGACTGACTTGCCTCTACATCTTTGTTTTGCTGACATTTCCTCTGCCTATGAGAGAAGTAATTATATAAGCATTTAAGATTGGCAAAGTCCTTTACATCATCTCATTTGTTCAAGGCTCAGAGAGGTTAAAGGACCTGTCTTTTGTCACACTCCTTTCTAAGTATCAGAACCCAAGTCTTCCTGTCTCCAAGTCTATCCATGATATCTCAATCCATATTTATCAAATTTGCAGGAGACACTAGCATTCTGGGTCTGACTTGACCTCAGATTCCTTATTGGTAAAATGGAGATTGTAGTAGCCCCCACCTCACAGGATTGTTGTGAGGATTAAATGAAATTCTTTTAATGTGCTTTGCAGACCTTCAAGCACTATACAAGTGAGACTAATTACTACTTCCCTTCCCATCACTGAGCCCCTCTTCTAGCCCTACTGTCTGCAGTCACTATCCTATCTTGCCCTCCTAACCTTTCACATTACCAGATCTAAGCTGAGTTTGTTCCTGCAGCCATCCAAAGCCCTAGAGATGTTGAACCATCCTTTCAGTAGATGCCATATATGTTCCCCTAGGCCTGGTCCACTAACTCATCCAGGCTCTTCTTGGAGTCTGTTCTCAGTAAATTTTCCCCTTCATCCAGTGACACGATTTGTATCCCTTTTCTCATTGCTAATAAAACTTGACCCTGCCCTGTCTAATATTTAAATCAATGATATTGTTTAAGATGTAGAAGATGGGCAGCTAGGTGGTGTAGTGGATAGAGTGGTTGACTTAAAGTCGGGAAGAGTTATCTTCCAGAGTTCAAGTCCGGCCTCAGACATTTACTAGTTGTATGACCCTGAGCAAGTCACTTAACCCTGTTTTCCTCAGTTCCTTATCTGTAAAATGAGCTGGAGAAAGAAATGCAAACCACTATGTCTGCCAAGAAAACCCCAAATGGGGTCAGGAGGAGTCAGAAACGACTAAAAACGACTCAACAAAAAGATGTGGAAGAGACTGTCAGATTCACAGAAGGTGTTAACCCGAGAGGGTTTAGATCACAGACTTGGAGCTGATCTAAGGAAACACTAGTCCAAAGCTCTCTTTGCAGTCAAGGAAGCTGACACCCAGAAAGGCTAAAGTCACACACATGTAAGTGATGGAGAAGGGATAAGATCTGAACCCAAATCTTCAGACTCCAAATCTAAGATCCTTTCTTCTATACCATGTAGCAGCTAACATGCTTCATGGCAAAAATGAAGGTTCAGAAAGAATCTTAACAGGCTGAAATGAACAGAGCTAATAAGGGAGACCGTGCAGAATAGCCGAAAGAGCATTGTATCTGGATTCTGAGGGCCTGGATTCAAATCCTGCCTTTCACACTTATTATCTGTGTGAGTTTGGTCAAGTCTCTTAATCTCCACTGGGGATTTCCTCATCCATAGAGTGAAGAGGTTGGCCTCTGAAGTCCCTGCTAATGTTAAATCTTGTAATCTACAAAAATGGAAAGTCCCAAACTTAGGTTCCAAAAATAAACTCTACAAGAGTGGAATGGGAAAAAACCCCTAAATTTTGATGTGGCTAGGTGGCACAGTAAATAGAGCAACTGGCCTGGAGTCAGGAGAACCTACGTTCAAATCTGTCCTCAGACACTTAACATTTACTAGCCCTGTGACCTTGGACAAGTCACTTAACCCTAATTGCCCTGCCTTCTCTCCTCCAAAAAGAAAAAAAAAAGACATGAAAAGAACAAGTTTGACAACAAATCACATGAAAAAAACTTAGGATTCTCCATTGACTGCAAACTCAATTTAAGCCAACAGGGCAACATGAATTTGAAAGAAGCTCATACAATATTAGACTATGTTAACAAGAGGAAAATATCCAGAATGAGGGATGTGGCAATCCTATTGTGCTTTGTCCTAATCAAATCTCCTTTGGAGCATTCAATTGTGGGTATCCTTAAATCAGAGGGTTTGGATTTAAACCATCCTTCTGATGCTTACTACCTGTGTAACTTTGGACAAGTCACTTAGCTTCTCTGGGTCTCAGTTTCCTCATCTGAAAATGAAGGGGTTGGAGGAGATGGCCTCTGAGGTCCCTTCTAGCTCTGGAGTTATGCTTTGTTTTTGTCTCTGCATCCCCAGTATTGTAGCCCAGTGATTTGAACATTGTTGTTGTTCAGTTGTGACTCAGTCACAGCCATGTGGGGTTTTCTTGGCAAAGATACTGGAATAGTTTGCCATTTCCTTCTCCAACTCATTTTCCAAATGAGGAAACTCAGGCAAACAGGGTTAAGTGACTTTCCCAGGGTCACACAGCTAGTAAATTTCTGAGGTCACATTTGAACTCAGGAAGATGAATCTTCCCGACTCCAGGACCAGCACTCTAACCATTATGACACCTAACTGCCCAACTTGAATATCGTAGGTGCTTAATAAATGTTTGCTCAACTAAATTGTTCTTGCACCATTCTTAAAGCCCATTGTAAGTACATGCAATAGACTTGTAGATAAAATCTCCCTCTAGTAAAATGCAGATGCTTCATATGCAGAGACTGTCTCATTTTTTGTGTATATTCCCAGTACCTAGTGTTGTGTATGGGGTGTTCAGAGAGGTCTACCGCCTTTGATATGAGGGCTTGCTGAGCCCTTTTCAGGACTGGTCATTCACCTTGAGTGTTCACCTTCACCCAAGTCTCACTCATGACTCCAAGAAGTTGTAGCACATACAGTGGCCACACCCCAGTAAACCATCTCAGCAGATGGGCTAAATAAAACACATGGGAAAACCAACAGGACTCAAACCCATCCGTGAGTTAGGGATGTCTACCCCAAGCATGTGAAGACTTTCCCTGGCACAGTGGGTGGATGAGAACAGTTTGTTCCAATGGCCCTGAAGGAGGCTAAAGCAGGCTCTATGGAGCTTGGTCAGACATCAAAGACACCAAGGTCATCCACTGCATCCTAGGCCATTGCCAGTCATTCTGACTTGTGCCTCCTTTGTTATTCGGCCTCCTCTCTTCTATCATCTACAAAATCAAGACAATAATAGCTATATTGCCTACTTTACTTTGGGAGAATCAAGTGAGATAACTATAGGCAAAGTCCTTTGTAAACTGGCAAGCACTATATGATACATGGCATTCAATTAAAAAATCACCCAGTTTTACAGTTTCCTTCTTCTTACTGCCCTTCTTTCTTTCTCCCATCTCCTCCTTTCTAGTGTAATAGGAATTTAGTACATGCCCAGACCATATAAAATGGCAGCACCCATATGGGAGATACCAGGGACCTGCTTCTGGGAGACAGGAGAACTGGTCCCTGTGTGGGCATTTTGTGTTGGCCTGTTATGTGGTTGGAAGTGGCCTTTTTTCCACTGCCTGTGTAGCAAAACCATTGGCATCTTTAAATCTATCAGACTGAGGGACAATTGGCCTCCTTCCTGTGATGTTCAGGGGTGAAGGATTTGTTTAGCCAGGGGTATATGTACATGTACATGTACATGTATATGTATATGTATATATATGTATATGTATATGTATATGTATATGTATGTGTATGTGTATGTGTGTGTATGTATGTGTATGTCTGTATATGTATGTGTGTATGTGTATGTGTATATGTATATGCATGTATCTCCCTTTTTAACCCATTCCTGATGAGAGAAAGGTTCCAGCACTACCCATCCTCTCCCCTAGTAGCTTCTTCTGCATCAGTCCTTCCTTTTATGCCTCATTTGTATGAGATAGTTATTCCTTTTTATCTCTCCCTACACAGTTTTTTTTAGAATCAACCCATCAAACTCTGCTCAGCCCAAGCCTTTCTTTCAAATTACCCAAATAAAGATGACAGTTGTAAGAATACTGATAACATTTTCACATATAAGAAGTAAACATTTTGATGTTATTGAGTCCCTTATAATTGATCTTTAATGTTTACCTTTTATTTCTCTTGGATGCTATATGTCAAAGTTTCCCTTAAGTTTTGCTATTTTTGTCGTTCAGCTCCTTAAATGTTCATTTTTTTTCCATTAAGCATTATACTTAACTTTGGTGGGTAAGTTACCCTTGATCACAACTCCAGCTCTTTTGCTCTATGAAATACAGTATTCCAAGATCTATGGTCCTTTAACATAGTAGCTGCTGGGTCTTGTGTAATCCTTATTGTAGCTCCATGATATTTAAATTGGGTTTTTTTTGTTGCTTGCAATATTTTCTTCTTAAGCTGGGAGCTTGGAAACTTGGCTATGATATTCCTGTAAGTTTTTCCTGGGATCTCTTTCAGGTGATCATTGGTGGACTCTATTTCTGCTTTGCTTCTTGTTCCAGAACTTAGGGGAAATTTTCCCTGATAATTTCTTATAATATTGTATCAAGATTCTTGTTTTTAATCATAATTTTCAGGTAGTCCAAGTATTCTTGTATTATTTCTCCTTGATTTGTTCTCCACATTAATTGTTTTTCTGGTGGGATGTTTCATATTCTCTTTTATTTTTTCATTCTTTTGATTGTGTTTTATTGTTTCTTGGTGTCTTAGAATGTCATTAGCTTCCTCTTGCCCTATTCTAGTTTTCAAGCAATTATTTTCTTCCTTAAGTTTTTGATTCTCTATTTCTGGTTGGCTGACTTTTTTTTTTTTCATAATTTCCTTGATTTTCTTGGATTCCTCTTTTTTTCTGCTTTTTCCTTAATTTCTCTTATTTTATTTTAAAAATCCTCTTAAATTTCTTACAATAACTCTTTCTGTGCTTGGGACCATTTGATGTTTCTCACTGAAGAAGGAATGAATTTTTTTTAGCTCCATTATCTCCTTCTGAATATGAACTTAGATCTTCTTTATCCCCATAATAGCTATCCATGGTTGGGTTCTTTCTCCTTTACTTACTCATTTTTATTTTTATTTTGTTTTTACCAGCTAATAGTATAATCAAATTCTAGTTCCAAGATATATGAAATGATGCCTCAAGCCTCAGGTCCTTCTTACTCCTATTTTCTGAGGTCTGTCCTAGGGCCCAACCTTGGGCCATCCTCTCCAATCCTGAGCCATGACTAAGGATCCTCAGCCAAGCTGTCCCACAAATGCTCTTGCTCTGTGCAGTCCCTCTGGTGGCTGCAAACTACAACTGTCCTCTCTGCTCTGGAACTGAAACCAGGGACTCTGCTGTCATGCAAGTGCCCACAGCCAACAGGGTCCACTCCTCTCACTACTGCATTCACCAGGCATTTGCTAGCTTCTTCTCCCCACAGTTGCAGCCTTGGACTTGTCTGGTCAGCACAGCCGTGCTTGGCATCCCTTGACAATGGAAGGTCCTTCAATCTTCTTCTACTCAGCCATTGGACCCCCATGCTGTCTGGAAGGTGAAGGTTCCTGGGGCTGAGACTGCTTTTCAATCCACCTGGGCCCAGGGTTTGCTCTTCTTAGATGCTGCAGAATCAGCCTGGAGGTGTTTGCACTTTACTCAGGCTGAACCTTGAACCTCACCCCTGGAGGTCCTTCTTGGGGTCTTCTCAGGTTATCTTAGTAGGACAACTGCTTTATTCTAACTTTTGTTTATTTCTGCTGCTCCACATTCCCTCTGAGACAATGTCCTGTCTTTTTTTTGTGGAAGAAATTTGCAGAGCTGAAAGTTTTCTGACCTACTCTGCCATCTTCCCAGAATCCTCTCTCTCCTCCCTTTTCTTGAGAATTTCCTGTTCACATCCTTTGACCATTTATTTACTGGGAAATGATTCTTGTTCTTATATATTTTAAACAATTCTCTATGTATCTTGGATATCAGACCTTTATCAGAGAAATTTACTACAAAGATTCCCCCCTCCCCCAGTTCACTATTTCCTTTCTAATTCTAAAAATTTTTTTTTGTATAAAAGCCTTTCAATTTTACGTAACCAAAAATTTTCAGCTTATTTTCTGTGATACTTCCTGTCCCTTGTATGGTTAAGATCTCTTCCCCTTTCCATAGCTGTGAAACATATATCCTAACCTGCTCCTCCAGTTTGCTTATGACATGACATTTTAAATCTAGGTCATTTGATGCTTATGTAGTATGAGTTGTTGGTCTAAACCGATTTTCTGCCAGATTGCTTTCTAGCTTTCCCAGAAGTTTTTGTTGAATAGTAAGTCTTTACTACAGCATTTGGAGTCCTTGGGTTTATCAAACACTATGCTGCTATGGTCAATTTCTTCTGGTTCTCACATCTCTAATCTGTTCCACTGATTGACTTTTCTACCTTTTTAAACCAATATTAATAGTTTTGATGATTGCTGAGTTTTAACATAGTTTGAGATCTGTTACTGCTGGATTGCTTTCTGAGATATATAATTTCAACAGTCCTATTAGCACATCAAATACCTATGGTGAAATAAAAGTAGTGAGAGATCTAATTTGGGCCCCACAGACTAATACTTTTCAAGTCTCTATATTTTGTTTGCTTCAAGATAGAAGTGAATTTACTGGGAATTGGGACTATTATAAAAATGCTGGGAATTGGACTATT
Source organism: Gymnobelideus leadbeateri (assembly GCA_011680675.1). Lineage (NCBI taxonomy): Eukaryota > Metazoa > Chordata > Mammalia > Diprotodontia > Petauridae > Gymnobelideus > Gymnobelideus leadbeateri. Next base: position 219,597 of record WOXC01009239.1, on the reverse strand, counting down.
TGACATAAATATTTTCAATACACTCCAAAGCAGCCATTTAAAGTACAGGGTGGTCTCAGCTGCCATGGTAGAAATTAAATTCGATTGCTTACTCATAGCCCTTGAAAGTGGAGTTATGCTGCTTATAGTTTGTCAGGTTTAACCACATTCTGTACTTTTCATCAGAAGAAGTATCATGTTAGAATCAATAATGATCAATTCATCTTCTTTTATTTTGTCAATTTATTTGTAAGCTAGAAACATATTTTTGCTCTCAGGAGGAAAACTCAGGAGGAAAAAGTGTGTGGGCGTCTAATCAAATAAAATATCCTTGAATCAAGTACACATAACTAAAAAGCTATACATAAGCCTTTTTTTCTAGGAAATGACAAAATTCAGCAGTGATTATCTTTGGGAGAAGAAATATGGGTAGGAATTGGGCAGAGTTTGAAACCCTTGCTTTGCTTTCAGAGTTAGTATATGATAACTATCATATACTCTATCTTAAGTGAATCATGTACTAGAAGCATGCACCAGTGCACCTTAAGGAATTGGCACCCAAAGTCCTTTTTCCACATTTCTTTTTACTCAATCACAGCTTCCTGATCATGCCTATTGAAGACGCTGAGGAAGGTACTTTCCGAAGTGGATTGGAAGAGTCCTCTATCTATGGTGGCAGAGTCTCCATTTAATTTAATGGCACAATGCCAAGTGATTTATCCAAGGTCATACAGGGTGTAAATGGCAGAGCTGCAATTTGACTCCAAATCTAGCACTTTTTCCCCACTCTCCCATATTGTAGATTAGGCAGGGATAATCGACTCCCTGGGTGGTGAGGCTGTCCTTTCCTTGAGCACATTTTTTAAAAATCTCAGATACAAAAAGGTTAAATCCTTTTTCCTTTATGATTCTGAGGTAACAAAACTATAAAATCATAGAATGTCCAAGCCAAAAAGAAGATTAAAGATAATCAATTCTAGTTCTTCACTTAATAGATGAGGAGACTAAAACTTGGGAAGGTTGAGGTATTGATATTCTGAGTTCTTTCCCTTTCTAAGCTCTGTCTTCACTCCCACTGCCTCTCCAGGCCCAGCTCCTTGTCTTTCCATGCCGTCCCTTCACTCTCAAGTCACTTCATCTCTGACTACCTTAGTTTCCACTTGTAAAATGGGTATAATAATAGCTTCTATTTCCCAGGGCTGTTGTGTGGATCAAATGAGATATTTGTAAAGTGTTTTTACAAATCTTTTTTTTTCCTTTTGGAGGGCAATTGGGGTTAAGCAACTTGCCCAAGGTCACACGGCTAGGTTTTTATTTGTGTGTGCGTTAAGTGTCTGAGGCCAGATCCGAACCCTTCTGACTCCAGGGCTGACGCTCTACTCACTGTGCCACCTAGCCGCCCCTTATTTTTACAAATCTTAAAACACCACGTAAATGTGTATTATTATTCTTATTCTCCCTATACCAGCTTTGTTTCTGGAGAGAGGAAGGAGATTAGACCTACAGCTTAGCTCAGTGGTCCCACCAAGCTCCAAGTCCAAGCACCCCCTCCCCAGCCTAGGCTCTGGTTTAGCAGGACTTCCCTGGAGGGGGTGGCTGCTACATCAGCCTGGAATCCTGAGCTTCAAGGTCCCAACGACTCAAACCCCTGGGTCAGGGTCTCCATTCCCTGCACCTGCAACTGCAAAGGACAAATAAAACAGAACAAAATTCCAGGCCCATTACTTGGGGCTGAATCACCTAATGGAGAAGGAAGGTGACCTTCCCTGTTACTATGCAGTGTTACCTGCAGTGACTGGGGTCACCATATATGTATGTCATATGCATATATGTATGTATAAAAATCTTCTAAATTCAGAAAGAAATAAGAGGGCAAGGGGAAAGGCTGGGAGGAAAGGATAAGGGAGGGACTTTTAGAGGGATGGGTAGGTTAAGGAATAGGAGAGCAAGGTAGTAGGTAGAAATAAAACAGAGGAGTGAGGAGGGACAGGGTAGATAGAGTGAGAAGGTTAGTGAGGAAAACTAGGAAGGCAGAAAATGCACAAGTAATTGTAGCTTAGAATGTGAATGGGATGAATTTACCCACAAAACAGAAATGGATATCAGATTAAAAATTGGAATTCAGGGGGGCAGAGCCAAGATGGCGGAGTAGAAACAGCTCATCCAAGCCTCTCTGCCCCCAGATTCCCCCCAAACTATGTAAAAGGGGACTCTGAACAACTTCTGGAGCCCCAGCACCCACAGAACGACACAGAGAAGCTAACCTCCCGCTGAGGACAGCCCAGCAGCCCTGCAGGAAGGACCAGCACAGCAGTCTGGGAGCCGGCAGCGCGCAGGGAGCCGGCAGCGCGCAGAGCGCCGCGTGAGCCAAGGTTTTAGCCCCAGGGCGGCAGGGCCAGCAGCCAGCTGGAGGAACCCCAGAACACCAGGAGCTGTGGCGACTCCAGAATTATCAACATAGACATGCCCAGGACAAAGTAAGAGGTTAGTGTCCTATGGACTTTGGGACCGGTATTTAGGGAATGCGTCGGCTCCCGCCCCTGGGGGCTAGAAGCCACTGAGGAGACACGCCATTTGGTAGTTTTCAGAGGCAGCTCCAGCTCCCAGCCTACAAATCATAGGGAGATCGAGCGATCAGTCTTGGGGGGTAATTGCTCTTGCTTTAACCTCCCTGGATCTGGATTGTGATCTAGGGTGGAAGTCGTGGGTGGGTTTACAGCTTGCCAGAAACGGAAGTTGCCCCCCACACGTTCGGGACGAAAATTCCTCTAGCTGGCCTTAAAGCCATAGTGTGGCAACAAGCCCAAAAGTCAAGCAATTAAGTGGCAACATGCCAAGGCAAAGGAAACAGAAAAATGCAACCCTAGACTCCTATTTTGGGGGCATAGAGCGGGAAAAGGACTGTGAGGTCAGAAGTCCTGCTCCAAAAGCCCCAGGGGAAAACATGAGCGGGTTGCAGGCCATAGAGGACCTTAAGAAGGACTTTAAAAATCAAATAAGAGAAGTGGAGGAAAAATTGGAAAGAGAAATGAGAAGGATGCAGGAAAAGTATGAAATGAGGGTCAACAGCCTGACTGAGGAAAACAACACCTTAAAAAATAGACTAACTCAAATAGCAAAGGAGGCCCAAAAGGGCAATGAGGAGAAGAATGCCTTAAAAAGTCGAATTTGCCAGATGGAAAAAGAATCTCAAAAGTTCACTGAGGAGATTCATTCCTTCAGAGTTAGACTGGAGCAAATGGAAGCTAATGACTTTATGAGAAATCAAGATGCTGTTAAGCAGATCCAAACAAACGAAAGACTAGAAGGCAATGTGAAATATCTCATGGGAAAAACCACTGACCTGGAAAATAGATCCAGGAGAGACAATTTAAAAATTATTGGACTACCTGAAAGCCATGATCAAAGAAAGAACCTAGAAATCACCCTTCAAGAAATTCTCAAGGAAAACTGCCCTGATGTTTTAGATCCAGAGAGCAAAATAGAGGTTGAAAGAATCCACAGATCACCTCCTGAAAAAGATCCCAAAAAGAAAACTCCCAGGAATATTATAGCCAGGTTCCAGAATCCCCAGATCAAGGAGAAAATACTACAAGCAGCCAGGAAGAAACAATTTCAATATTGTGGAAACACAATCAGAATAGCCCAGGACCTGGCAGCTTCTACACTGAGGGATTGAAGGGCATGGAATATGATATTCCAGAGGGCAAAAGAACTGGGAATGAACCCAAGGGTCACCTACCCAGCAAAACTGAGTATTTTGTTTCAGGGGAAAATATGGTCATTCAGTGGACTAGAGGACTTTCAAGCATTCTTGAGGAAAAAACCAGAGTTGAATAGAAAATTTGACATCCAGACACAAGAAGGAAGAGATGCCTGAGAAGGTAATCAGGGAAAAGAAATCAAAAGGAACTTATCAAAGTTGAACTATTTACATTCCTATATGGAAAAGCAATAACTGTGACTGAGAATATCTTTCTCACTATGAAAATAATGGAAGAAGGGTGTGTGGTCATATGAATACAAATGTGAATGTGTGTGTATATGGTTACAGTTATATATGGATAGAGGGCATAGGTTGAATTTGTTGGGAAGGGAGAATACTCAAGGGATGAAATTATGAGGTGAGAGAGGAAAGTGGCAAGAGGAGTTGGGGAGAGACAGGGTAGGGTAAACTATCCCATGTAGAAGAAGCAAGGGGAAGTGGTTGCAAAGGAGGGGGAGAATAAGGAAGGCTAAAAGGCAAAACCACATTCACATTGAATTTGGTTCAGGGAGAAAATGACATACATACTAAATGGGATATCTCAACCTGCAGCAAGATAGGGGGAAGGGGGAGGAGAGGAGGGATGATGGATGGGAGGGCATCCTTGGGGTGAGGGGAAATTGGAAGTACCCTCTATAGAAGAGGGACAGGATCATGTAGGGAATGGACCAGGTGGGGGGTGGGATGAGTGGGAGGGAATTATAAGCAGCCTTATACAATATATCTACTATGATAATGTTTTGCGTAGCTAGGCATGTACAACATATACTGAATTACTTATCTCCCCAGAGGGAATGGGTGACAAGGGAGGAAGGAAATGGATCTGAAATTCGAGGTCGTAACATTAAAGGTTTCAAATATATATAAATACTATTATTAATACTCTTTTGCTTGTAATAGGGAGATAAGATGTGCAGGCATTGGGACACAAAGATTCACCTTCCTCTAATGGAAAAGTCGATGGGGGTATGGGAGAAGGTATGGGAGAGAGCAGATTGGAGGAAGCGATATCTTGTGGGACTACTATTCTGGGAGGTTGGGTAGGGGAATAATGGGGGGAAAATGATTGTAACTCAAAATCTGGCGGAAATGAATGATGTAAAACAGAAGTTAATAAAAAGTAGCACATAATAGAAAAAAATTGGAATTCAACAATATATTGCTTTCAGGAGACATAATAAAAATGAGAGGTACACACAAAGATAAAATAAAGGGCAGGAGTAGAATTTATTATGTGTAAAAGGTGGGGTTAGAAATCATGTTCAATCAGAAGAGAAAAATAGGGAAATTACATTATGTATCAGCAATATTATTCAATATTATTTTAGACCATGTTAAATAACTAGACAGTATAAAATACCTGAGTGGATACCTGCCAAAACAGACACAGGAATTAAACATAAACTTTATAAAACACTTTTTATACAAATAAATTCAGATTAAATAATTGGAGTGATGTTTATAGTTTGTGGATAGGTAAAGCCAATATAATTTTTTCCCCCATGGGGACATCCCTTTATTTTCCAATTTTAAAAGGTAGGAATACAAAGGATTACACATTGTGAACAATCAGAGACCTCAAGGATCATTTAGTAGGAGCCTCTCATTTTAGAGAGAAGAACACTGAGGCTAAGGAAAGGAATGACTAAGTCAGGGTCACACAGTAAGGCAAAAGGTAGCCAGCACTGGACCAGACCTCTCAGGGGCCAGGGGCCGGGTTGATCAAAGTTTGTAGTTGAGTCTTCTCTTGGCCTTGGGATGGGGCCTGGCTGAGCACTTAGGAGGGTAGGAGGCCGATGATCTTTGGTTTGGGGACTGTCCAGTCCTCTGACTGGGAGTGATATAGGCCCCTGGCCCCTGGATCTGTGTGGGCTCCAAGTCAGGCAGGAGCTGACCACTGGAGCAGCCAGAACCCTCTTCAGTTTCTGTGCTGAATCCTGCCTCCAAGGGCTGTAAGCATTACATACTGTGAAGCTGGGCTGGCCCAGGGGGTCTTTGGGGAGCCTGGTTCCGGAAAGATGCTCCCAACTGCAAGTGAGAGTCCAACTTCTTCTCAGAGTTTTGTATTATCTGGGCATAATCTATATCTTTCTGAGTTGGGAAGTGCCGGCTGGAGCTCCTTGGGGAGATCTGGGCCTTTTCCTGCTTGAGTAGATCAAGGGGCATTTCACCTGGGAGATCCAGGGAGGATAGAAGGCTGCACCGTTTCACCAGCTGGGGGTAGATAGGGTCAAGTTCTGTCTGCATCTTATTTTCACAGGTTATAATCATATCCTTTACTTCCATTTTGTCTGCTGGAAGGGTGGCAGCTCCTCTGTGGTTGGTGGTGGCAGTGGTGATGGTGTTGGCAGAGGGTGTCAGGGCCCCTTCTCCAGGAGGGCTATTCCCCTCAATGATGGTAGCAAGGGCCTCCTGCCGGTTCAGGATCAAGGTGCGCTCATGTCAATTACACATGAAAGTGACCTAGGTTAGGGTTCCATTCCTTACTACTACATCCCTGGAGGAGGGCAGGAGTTGTTTCTTTGTTTGTTTTTAGATCTTTACTCTCTTTCGCCAGTCCCCTGTGCCCCTCCCAATCAAGATGCTTTAAGCAGTAGGGGCTTAATCAATGTTTGGTAAAGGAGTGAGCATGTGGGATGGGCAGCCAGCGCTCCCCTAACTGGGACTCTCTAAGCTAATGCTTGAGCGCCTTCGGTGGGGGATACAGACAGAGACAGAAAGAGAGAGAGACAGAGAGACAGAGAGAGACAGACAGACAGACAGGCAAGCAGGCAGACAGACAGAGAGATAGACAGAGAGAGAGAGAGACAGAGATGGAGAGGGAGAGGGAGAGGGAGGGGAAGGGGAAGGGGAAGGGGAAGGGGAAGGGAAAGGGAAAGGGGAAGGGGAAGGGGAAGCAGAAGGGAAGGAAAAGGGGAAGGGGAAGGGGAGGGGGAAGGGGAAAGGGGGCCTGAGAGGGAGAGAGAAGGAAGAAGGGGGAGAGAGGGAGAGAGATGGAGGAAGGGGGAGAGAGAGAGAGTGCGCCAATATAATTTTTAAAATAGAAAATTTTACTGAACTAATTTATTTAGTTTAGTGCTATCCCAATTAAATTACTAAAAAATTATCTTACAAAGTTAGAGAAAACAATAACAAAGTTCATTTAGAAGAACAAATGGTTAGAATCTCAAAGAAACCAGGGAAAAAGATGTAAAGGAAGTAAATTCAATAGTATCAGACCTTAAACTATATTATAAGGTGAGAGCATTAGTGAAGTATAAAATGGATCATTTTGACTATTTTAAATTAAATTTTTTCTTGTATAAATAAAACCAATACAGCCAAGAATAGAAAGAATGGGGGGATTTTCATAGACAGTCTCTCAGATAGGAGGTGATTGAGTTGCAATATTTCTGTGGTGTAGGAAATGATGAGGTGGTTGGTTTAGAAAAATATGGAAAGACTTGGACCTGTGAAGGAAGATGCTGTCCACCTTCACAGAAAGAGACAAGTTATGCATAGTATGGTCTTACATATATTTGTATAAGTGTATATATGTATATTTATAGATATCTATGTGTTTTATATATGTGTGTATACATATCTCCATGTTTAATTATAGCCTTCTTTAGGGGAGGGAGGAGGGAGGGGAAAAAATAAAGTAAAAAGTGCACAGCAAAGAACAACAGGAAACCTACAAGGAAGCAAAGAAAAGCTGGTTAGTTTTTAAAACAATGCATAGTGTTTATAATATAGTTTTCTTGACATAGAAATGTATCGTTTTATACTGAACACTCTCTTATGTTCTGCTGTGTGCGTGACAATGTTCTTTTTCTTTTCTTTTCTCATTTTGTATTTAGATTTTAAATGAATAAAAAATTTACAAAAAAAGCAAGCTACCAACAACCATATGAAAGATGCTCTGTATCACTAATAATTAGATAAATACAAATTAAAACATCTCTGAGGTTTTACCTAAAACTCCTCAGATTGACAAAGATGACAAAAAGGGAAAATGACAATCGGGGGTGGAGAACTGTGGGAGAGCAGGCATAGTACTACACTTTTAATGGAACTGTGAATTAATCCAACCATTCTGGAAATCAATGTGGAACTATACCCCCAAAGTTGCCAGACTATCCATACCCTTTTATCCCTGGACATATGCCCCCAAAGAGGTCAAAGAAAAAAAAATAAAGTGCTGATATAGTTTTAAAATGTTTATAGAAGCACTTTTTGTTGTAGTAGAGAATTGGAAATAAAATGTATGTCTTTCATTTAGGAAAAGGTTGAACACCTTATGGCACAGCAATGTAATTGAACATCCTTGTGACACAAGAAATTATAATGGGGACAGATTCAGGGAAACTTGGGAGAGCTTGAAAGAACTGATGCAAAGTGAAGTGAATAGAACCAGGAGAACAGTTTATATGGCAACACTATAAAGAAAACAAGTATGAAACATTTAAGAACCATGACCATTGCAGTGTCCAATGACTTCAAAAGACCCATGATGCATCATATTTTTCACTTTTAGGAGAAAGGTGATAGACTAGAATTGCAAAGTGAAATATTTTCAATAAGTGGATTTGTTTTGCTTGATTATATTTATTTGTTACAGGAAAAGGTTTTGGGAGGAGGAATGATGGGGAAGGAGAGTAGTGATAGTGTACTACAAAAAGGAAGAAAATAAAAGTGTCAATGAATGATTTAAAAAAAGACACATAGGGGAACAGAAAGCAGTTCAGAAAAGGACACAGACAAGCAGAGCATGACAGGAGGAACTGCTATGTTAAATCTGAAATGTTTGTTGGTTGTTGTCCTTCATGTTCAAAGAGGATCCAAAAGACATCACTATGTCAGGATCAATGTAGAGTGTGTCAGACTGAGCTTGAAAGACTTTACCACAGGTTGGACACAAAGAGTCTCTATAAACATTTGGAGTGGAGATGTCTCTAAATTTGTGCATCTCATGTTTCTTTCGAACTACTGCAATTCTGCTTTACTCATAGAGCACAGTGCTTTTTTTTTCTTTTTAGAGGGGGGAAGGTAGGGTAATTGGGGTTAAGTGACTTGCCCAAGGTCACACAGGAAGTTTTTTTGTGTTAAGTGTCTGAGGCTGGATTTGAACTGGGGTCCTCCTGACTCCAGGGCCGGTGCTCTATTAACTGCGCCACCCTGCCACTCCTCACAGTGCCTTTTTTGCACAAATTCATGAAGCATTTCATATAAATTTGAAATATACTTAAAAAAGCAAGTTGTACATATTAGAAATTTAGTTTCATGTGCAGCCCTCTTTTTCTGTCCTTTGTACGGGGAAATGTTCATGTTTGTTCATGATGTTTATCAAGTTTATAATCATAAAATAATTTTTTAAAAAGAAAGCATATTTCTCACTAGCATCATTAGTCATTGTTCAGCAACTTAAATATTATAACATAAATAAACAGTCTGGTGAAGGTAGTACTGTTTATTATACAGAAATGTACCACTGCAATTTGGGGGATTTCCTAGACGATGTGTTACAGAATTATAATGTATGCACATATCACAGTGAACCTCTCAGTGGGACCTCTTAATTGAAAGAAAATCAGCATTTATAATGGTTTAAGTCTTGGTTCTAAACAATGAAAATCTTTTTACATACTCATAAAATTAAGGGAGCAGCTTCTAATGTCTTTTTGTTCCAGGTCCAGTAAGAGAATAGCACTTTATTTTTCTAAATTTATTTTTTTCCAATTAGCAAGAATTTATTATCTTTCCCTCTCACCCCTCACTGAGCAATAAAAAAGATAAGAAAAAGAAAATCCTCATAGCAAATATACATTGTCAAGCAAAATGAATTCCTCTATAGGCCATGTCCAAAAAATGTATGTCTCATTCTGCAGTAGTTTCTAGTATCTTTTTTTTTTTTTAAAGACTGAGTCTCCTCATCTCATCAAGGCCTGAAGTATAAGAACTGGCCTGTGCCATTCTGATCAGCATGGGGACTTTGACCTGCTTGCTATGTTTTCTGACTGGGCCATTGTCTTAATACCAATTTAAGAAGGACCAGAGGGAACAAAACAAGGAGGCATGGAGCTCATGACAACACAGTATAGCAAACCAGCTTTATTGAGGGGAGAAGCTCCCCAAAGGAAAGGTTGGTAGGGAGAATGATGGAAACAAGTCCATTGGGCCCTTAGGTGAAATTGGGCACCTAATTAGGGTCCCAGAAATAATGGGGCACCCTCTCTCAAACAAGTAAAATCTGTTGGGTTTTGAGGGGGTTCTTACATGGGTCACGCAGGTTCAGGCATTGGGGTGGAAGCTAGGGGAGCTCAGGGGTGTGGGTCATAGTTTAGGACAGGTGCTGACTCCTGATGGGGAAGAATGGGGAAAATTGGTGGTTAGCTGATACCTAGACTCCCATCAGTGGGAAGAGGGACTTTGGTAACTCTGACAGGAGGTTTTTTTTTTTTTTTTTGTTTTAGCTTCTTCATTTGGCAGATTGAAGAAGATACTCTATTTCTTCTGGCCAATTCACCTCTCCTTAAGCAACCTGGTGGCTCCCTGCTCCCAGGCGGCTCACGATAGGAATTCCAGACAGTCCAGACACCCAAGTGGCACAGCCCACTGAAACTGAGAACTGAGCTCAAAGACCAGCCAGCCTCTCAGGTAGCTAGGATTACAGGCAAGCACCACCATGCCCAGCATAGAAGCTTCTAATGTCAATGTTGTCCATAACATAAAGATATATTATATCTTAATTACAGAGTCAGCCAAACAAAATAAATGCAGACTCCAAAATATCTGCCACTGTTCAGATATTCCAACTGCTGTTCAGGATGCAGAGGGGTATACCAATATCCTGGTTATAGTTTCAAGGTTGCAGAGTGCATATTCTTAGAGAAGAAGAACCTGATAATAAGTGGAGCAGTGAACAGAGCACTGGGCCTCCTCTCCCCTCCTTTTCCCTCCCCTCCCCTTCCCTCCCTTCCCTCCCTCCCCTCCCCTTCTCTTCCTTTCCCTTCCCTTCTCTTCCCTTCCCTTCCCTTCCCTATTCAGTGAGAAGGCCTTTCTGTTCCCTATGGCTCAGCCAACAAAAACTGTAATTGAAAATTTTCTTTATAAGAACTGAGGGCACAATGACAGGTATGGAGGTCAAGTGCCAAGAATAAGTGGAAAGTCACATTGATGGGTTTGGGAATAAAACCCAGCCACTGAGGATTTCTGAATCCAATGAGGCAGAACAAGCGGGTGTGGTTGCAGGTCAGACAAGTATCCAAGATATCCAAAAACGGGCGGGAGTACTTCTCAAAGGTACACTTTCCAAAATTACTCACTCGGTTTTGTGATTGCGCTATCATTCTTCTAAGCTCTTCTGGTATTTGAGTTTACCCACCCTCCTAATCTGCTCAAACTCCAGCTCTGGACAGCTCCCCAGCAGCTAGTGATTCCTGCATTAAAAACAAAGGAGTTTTTAGCAACAAAAGTCAACTCCTCCAAAACCTATTAAAATAAAACCTAGGAGTTGTTATAGCTGTTCATATAACCTGCCTCCAGTGGTCTCAGTCATTTATCTGATAGTAAAATCCAGTGTTGCATTATACTCAGATATACTCAGGATTTCTCACCCTCTCTCCCTGCCCACCTCTGTCTCCCTGAACCCCACCTCCTTCAAGAGGCCTTTCCTGATTCCTACATGTTATTAGTGCCCCAGCTCCTGAGTGATTGTGCCTTTATTATTTTATATACTCATATTTACTTATTTGCAAATGTGTTATGAATTAGCCCCTAGTAGAATGTAAACTTCTCGTGGATAGGGATTGTCTCACTTTTTTGTCTCTGCACCCAGTACCTAGCACAGTACATGTCTGGCACATAGGTGCTTAATAAATTCTTCTTGATTAATTGATCACAACAAGAGATATAGCTCTAATCAGTTGAGGAAGGATTAAAAAAAACTCTCAAGAATGAAATTTTTAAAAAACACAAAGGGAAATATTTCTAGTGATGAAGAAAACCAGAAAGTTGACTAAAGGGATAGATGTGAATACTCAGAGAACTTATATTACAACCCAGATTTTTAAAATATGTGTACAGACAATGGAAACAGGTAAAGGTTGCAGAGGATAATACAAAAAGATGATATGCTCCTGCAAGATCAGTGTTCTGAATGCTAAAGCTCAGAATAAGCTCGGGTTGGCAAAGAAAGATGAGAACAACAGAAAAGGCTTTGGGTTTTGTTTTGGTTCAGTTTTTAGCCATATTGGGGGGGAAAGAGGCTCAGAGAAGGGGTAGGATGAATGCCCAGAGTAGAACAGATGGTGATTACTGACAACAGAAAGAAACCAGAGTTACTAAATGTTTATATTACTTCTATTTTCTCTTTCAAGGAGAATAAATGTCTTTTGGATTAGAAATGATTAAACAAAAATAAAAAAAAATAAGGAACTGATGCTGAGGATGAGCAAGGAGATTTTAAAAGACCACTTGGCTACCCTTGAGGTATTCAGATCAGCTGGCCCAGGTGAACAACATACTGGGACACTGAAAAGACTGTTGGGTGTGAATACTGAATGACTGTGGGTGATCTCTGAATGAAAGTGGAACTCAGGAAAGGAACCAGACTACTGAACCATGACCAGTAGAGATGATGTCATCTTGATTTCATAAAAAGGAAGATAATAGAATGAACAAATTATAGGTCTGTGAGCTTGGCTTCCACTTTCAGAAAATTCCAGAATGAATAATTAAAGAGATGGTTTATGAACATCTAGAAAAGGAGGCCATGAACCCAAAAAGCCAGAATGGTTTCATTAATAATAAATCATGCCAGATTAATCTTATGTCCTTTTCTGACAAAATTACTAAACTGGTTGATCAAGGGAATACAATAGACTTAGGTCTCCTAGATTTTAGCAAAGCATCTGACAAAGTATCTTGTGTTGTCTTAGTGGAAAATATGAAGAGATATTAACTAGACAGCATTACAGTTAGATGGATTTGGAACTGGATGCTTAGCTGGCCTCATGTCAACTTGGGAAGTCTTCATTGGAGTACTCCGGAGATCTGTACTATGTCCTGTGCTGTTTAATATTTTATATCAATGACTGGAATAAGGGACTAGATGGACTCTTTGTCAAATATGCAGATGACACAATGTTATGAGGGTAGCTAACACTGGATGAGAGGACCAGGATCCAAAAAAATCTTGATAGGTTAGAAAATTGAACTGAATCTAAGAAAATTATATATATTTTTTAAAATGTAAAATATTACATTTGGATTCAAGAAACCAGTTTCAGAGGGGTTATTACTAGACAGTAATTCCTCTGAAAAAGAGGTTTTAGCAGACATTAAGACTGATATGAGTTCATAGTGTGATATGCTAACCAAAAATTGTTTTTTGAAATTTTTAAAAACTAATATGGTTTTGAGTTGCCCTAAGGGAGACATACCTTCCAGGCTGTATTTGTATTATTGTATTCCTTTCTAGATGCCACATTTCAGGAGGCACATCGATAAGCTGAAGAGCATCCAGAAGAAGGCACCCAGAATTTAGGTTTAATGTAAGGAAAAATAAACTAAAAATTAGAGGTATCCATCAAGGGAATGGGCTGCCTTAGGAAGTAGTGGGTTCCTCCTCTGTGAAGGTCTTTGGGTGAAGTCTAGAAGAGCTTTTGTCAACTTGCTTGCAATGGAGATTCTTTCTTAGGTATGGGTTAGAGGTGGCACAGTGTAAAGTGCCTGGACTAGAGTCAGGAAGCCTGGAGGTCAAATCCAACATGAGACACTTACTAGCTGTGTGCCTGGACACCTAACTTCTGTCTGCCTCTATTTCCTCAACTGTAAAGTGAGGATCACAATATCACCCAACTCCCAGAGTTATTGTAAAGATCAAATGAAGTGCTTAGCACAGTATATGGCAAACAGTAGGCATTTAATAAATGATTATTTCCTTCTCCTTCCTTTCTTCCTCTGTGTGGTTCTATCAATGAAACAAGAGAAAAAATAAAATCAAAACAAAAAATCACTTCCTTAGGCTGTTCTATAAACATGGGGTTCCACTCAGGAAAGATATGCAGACAGTTCAACATAAGCTAGAGTGAACTTGCCCATAGAAACACAAGCCTAGTGACCAGGAAATTCAGTGCCCCTCCAAAATTTAAAAATTTAAATTTAATTTAAAATTTAAATTTAATTTAAATTTTAAATTAACTAAATTAAAAATTAATGTTAAAATTAAATTTTTAAAGAAAATTATACCTATGGACTAGCTGAGAGGACCTTGCTCCTTCTTCTAAAAAAATAAAAACAAAAACTAACAAAAAAAAAAAAACTCTTTGACACCTGGAACAAAAAAATCTTTTCTTGGGATAGTAAGATCTTCTAGCTAAAAACTCGAAAGAAGCCTACCAGTGTTTCCATGGGCAGTCAGAAAAGGAAAAAGCCAAGAATGGGTTTTCCCTCTTCAGCTGTTATTGGCCCTATGTCTGAAGCAAGGGTAGCTGCTTTTCTAGAGGAGCTGTGTAAAAAAAAAAATACATACATATATATATATATATATCCTCTGATATTCTGTTACTAAAAGAGCCTAGCAGAGTCCACTCATCTTATGAGAAAGACACAGCATGATGGCATAGTCTATCAGCAAAATCCAGGACCTGAAGAAAAGAAATCCCACATCTGGATGCTCCGTGGATTCATGCCTGTAAGTGGCCTGTGGAGTGGAGCAATGCGTCTCTCTGATGCCTTTGACATTTTCAATCATCCTCTTCCTCAGATTATTTTCTTTCCAGGCATTTATGGAATTACTCTTCCCTGGTTCTCCTACCAGTCTGAAACCCTGTCTCTGTCTCCTTTACATGATCTTCATCCAGGTCATGCCCAGTAGCCAGGGGCATCCCACAAGGATCTGTCCTAGGTCTTCTTCTCTCTTCCCTTCATACTGTTTCACTTTGTAATCTTATCAGCTCCCAGGAATTCAATTATCACTATGCCGATGATTCTCAGATCTCCTTATCAAGCCCTAACCTCTCTCTGCTGATTTCCAGTCTCTCATCCCCAATTGCCAACTAGACATCTCAAACTGGAAGTCCCATGGATATCTTGAATTCAACATTTCCCAAACTGAACTCATTATCTTTGGTCCTAAGTCTACTCCTCTTCTTAATTTCTCTATTACTGTGGAGTGTGTACTACTATTCTCCCAGTTACTGAGGCTCACAGGGTGGGTGTCATGATCAACTCCTAACCCCCTCTTCCCCCTCCCATATCCAATATATTTGCCAAGGCCTATGAATTTTACCTTTACAACATCTCTTGCTTATATTTCCTTCTATCCTCTGATACGGCCACCACTCTGATACCAGTCCTCATCACCTCAATTGTTGCAATGTGGTTGGTTTCCCTACCACAAGTCTCTCCCCATTCCAGTCAGTCCTCTATTTAGCTGTCAAAGTGATCTTTCTAAAGTGCAAGTCTGACCATGTCACACACACCTCCTTCTCAATAAGTTCCAGTGTCTCCCTATTACCTTCAGGATCAACTATAAAATCTTCTGTTTGGCATTCAAAGTCCTTTATAACCTCCCCTGTTCAACCTTTTTAGCCTTTTTATACTTTCATGACTTCTCTCTCCTACCATACACTCTTCATTCTAGTGACTCTGGCCTCCTTGCTATTTCTCAAACAAAACACTCCACTTCCCAACTCCAGGCATTTTCACTGGCTGTCCCCCATTATTGTAATGTGTACCCTCTTCATTTCTGCCTCTTGACTTCCCTGACTTCCTTCAAGTCCCAGGTAAAATTCTACCTCCTACAGGAAAACTTTTCTGATTCCTCTTATTTTACTGCCTTCCCTCTGTTATTTCCAATTTATTCTGTTAATAGATTGCTTTTATGTAGCTGTTTGTGTGTTGATTCCCTCTTTAGACTGTGAACTCCTTGAGCATAGAGACTTTTTCCTTTCCTATCCCCAGTACTTAGCATAGAACCTGGCACATATTTGGCACTTAATAAATGTTTATTGACTGGCTCACTGACTACATGCTTAGTAGAGATCAGCTAGAAGCTACCCTGGAGGGAGCAGCATCATGGCATGACTAGAAGACGTCAGTGGCTCTAAATCATCAGAGGTCTAATTGTCCTTCCGGGCTAGACCCAGGTCATACATGTTCCCTACATGTGTGCTTTTCCATTTACATTCTTATCTTCTCACCAACGGGATAGACATATGTGGCAGAATGTGCCTCAAGTTTATGGGGAAAATGTTTTCTTGCTACCACTTCACTATGCTCTTGCATTATATGCTTTTACTTTCTACTAACTCTGTCCTCTGGCTGACCATTAAAGGTGAACACATTAATTGGGGCTTATGAGGTCTAGTTCTAGTGGATGTGGACCTGCAGGGTACCTTGAATGCAAAGTCACCTTTTCTAGGGTGCCTAACCTGCTCTTTGAGGATGCCCAGGTGCTATGCCAAGCCATCTTTAAAAGTTTCCAGCACAGCCATTGTCTTATTATTAGTACTGGTCACCAACCTATTTTTCAATGGTAAAATGAAAACCTTAGTTAAGTTTCTATATATTCAGTGCTGGAATCTATTGCTCAGAACTTATGACTCCAGGCTTATAGTCTAAAGGGAAATATTGAATGCTAATACTCTAATCTATTTTTTACTTAAGACACTTCTCCTTTACCTCTAGCCTTTCTTCTTCCCCTGTCACTCAGCTCTCAGGCTAGTACTTTACCTTATCTAGAATCTACTTCCTGCCAGATTTCAGGAAGCCCTCCTGGGTTAAATGGAATAGATCAGGGTAATCAAGTCCCAAAATGCCATCAATGCCCTTTCCATTCTGATGGCTCTTTGGCTCCCAATGAGACCTTAAGAAAACAAATTCACCCTCTGTGACAAAAAGTAACATGTTCCTTATCTACCTTCCTGAAGGTCAGGATTCTTGTCTCAAAATGATCTACACTTGGCCCTACACACACTCTGTGTACATTCTGCCGAAGGTCAAGCTGGCACTGTTTTATCCCTGGCATGGAAACTGAGCAGCTTGACCCAGGGTGGGTGATTTCAGGAATGCAGATACAGAAATAGAAGAGATAAAATAAACACATCTAAGCAAAGCAAAGCCGCCCTCCTATACATTAATAGACCAACTTGTGGTTCTCTTCCTGGTCCTGTTATTGAGAATAAATAAATGAAAAAGACCAAGGTGATACACACACACACACACACACACACACACACACACACACACACACACACCAGTCCCTAGCATCAAAGAGCTTACATTTTGACAGGGAGAAACAATAGTTATAGAGCAGTGGTGACTGGCTTGATCAGAGGAAATTGAATAATCATGTCTATATGGAGCAAAGTCATCCTTTTATTCAATGAGAAACCAATTTCTGGTTTCTCTTCCTGGATCTGGTGTTAGAGTAAATGAACAAATAAACAAATGAATGCATGAAAAAGTATTTATTAAGCACTCACTAGGTGCTAAACATAAGGAATGCAAACATTCAAAGAGGCAGTGTCTGACCTCATGAAGCTTGCAATCTAAATAAGGGCAGATACATATAGAGAAAGTGGTGACTAGCAAAGTGTGTCTTGCTCTAGGAAGTCACTAGGATAGTGAGTGCAACAACAGGGTCCTCCACCATTAGCATGTCCTTCCAAGAAGCAAAGGTAGTGCTGACTTGATTGCAGTTCTCAGAGCAAGAAATGGAAGAATAAAAATATATGCATAGTGGAAGAGTGGGAAAAAGCAGAATGAAAGAAGTATGGTGTAGGGAGTCCAAAGAGGAATAGCTTAGCTCTTCACAGGCACTGTCTCCAGAGGTCAGGTTGGGAGGGTGGAGTAGCAACAGAAGCAAAGCAGAAAATGGCCAGGATGAGGAAGCCTAGTGCAAGGAAATCAGTCATACTGAAGCACCCTTAATCCTTCCTCCATCACCAACCACACTGGCTATGGAGCCCAGGGATTCACCTGCAAGTGTTGTGGGGGAACAATATGGCTCCAGAATGGGGAGAGAAAGACAGCTCCATCATTCACCCTGGACCTGGATAAACTCATGGCTAAATCCTAAATGAATCTCAGGCACAGTCCTATTTCAGATTTTGTTAGCTTCTTTAATTGGCCACAACAGCTTCTGTCTCTCATTGCCACCAGTCCTTGCCTGACCTCCACATATTAGTGGCCATGTGGTATCATATAAAGGACACCAGATTTAGAATCAAATGTCCTGAGTTAGGATTCTGACTCTGCCACTCACTACTTGTACACCCTCAAGCAAGTCACTTCCTTTCTCTGGGACTCATTTTCCTAACCTATAAAATGAGAGGGTTGGATTTGATGATCTCTTATGCCTTTTCCAACTCTAATATCCCATGATCCTGTGGTTCCTAGCACTTCAGATCCTATTGGCACTAATGTAAACACATCCCTCCAGAGCCATAATTAGGAATCCCAGGACCTGGGATTCTCCCCTGTTCCTCACACATAGCTGTCTACCTTCCATCTCCGTGTAATTGTACAGGCTCTCCACCATGCATGTTTGGACCGCTACATCATAGAATCCTTTATGGCACACTTCAAGCCTCCTTATACATGAAACCTTTTCTGCTCTCCTCCACTTCCCTACCTACCTTGTATTTATTTAGTTATGGCTTACCTACTCTTTCATCTTCTCTCTAGGGTGGATCAGTTACCCAGTCTATACTCATGACAGCAGAGAGGGGTTTCCAGAGGAGTTGATCTCACTACTACCATTCACTCTGAGCGTCCCAGGAATGGGAATAATTTATTCTTATTACTCACAATCGTAACTCTTAATCCCTCATTGGTGCGATTCCCATTTAGCAAATCAACCAAAATGACACCATCAGCTGTTTTTTTTAATTGAATTTTTAAAAATTGCCAACCATTTATTTCTCTCTCAAATCTGCCTCTCTGCAATCAATAAAAAAAAAGGAAAGCAAAATCCTTGTAGCAAATATGCATAAATCAAACACAACAAATTCTCATGTTGGCCATGTCCAAAAATGTGTGTTTCATTCTGTATAGTCCGTCTATCAGTCTATCATCTCTATCATGGTGATATCATCCACTCTTTTTTTTTTTTCTTTTTGGAGGGGGAAGGTAGGGCAATTGGGATTAAGTGACTTGCCCAAGGTCACACAGCTAGTTTTTTGTGTTAAGTGTCTGAGGCTGGATTTGAACTCAGGTCCTCCTGACTTCAGGGCCAGTGCTCTATCTACTGTGCCACCTAGCTGCCCTGGAACAAACTTCTAAAACTCATAGAGACACATGAATAGGAAATCTATGTGCCTGTGACAACTCACAAGTCTAGTCCCAGGGTGGGGATCCTATAGTCTCAAGGCCACACGTGGCCTTCTAGGTCTTCAAGTGCAGCCCTTTGACTGAATCCAAACTTCACAGGACAAATCTCCTTAATAAAAGGATTTGTTCTGTAAAACTTGGACTCAGTCAAAAGGCCACAGGTGAGGACCTAGAAGGCCACAGGTGGCCTTGAGGCTGCAGGTTCCCCACCCCTGGTCTAGACCTGTGAGATGAGATGTTTTCTGGTTCCTTTTGTAATAGTTTAAACAAAATTTACTGGTGGGCTGGAAAACCTTTTTCTGGACATCTCCACGCTCCACATTGATGGGGTCATTTGCTTGCTGGCTGTTACATGCCACTCCTCTACTGACCTGCTAAGGCAATACTGAGCTCTTAGAGCTAAAACAGAAACTGTTGGCTGGGCTCTGCTCGGTTTCCATCTCTCAAGAGGTAAAAGAGAATGCAGGGAAAAATAAAGTCAATCATTTCCCCTTCAGTTAGCTCTTCTAAATAGCAAAGCTCTTCTTCTGAACCATTAAACAGCAAAGTTTTTCCTAACCAACTTTTCCAAGCAGCAAAGCTTTTTCTTGCAATCAACTCTTCCCAGCAGCAAGTGGTAATACACATTCTGAGGTCTTCTTATGATTCAGTTCTGAGGCCTCCTCTCAGATCCATTCAGAGGTCTGCTCTTGCCCTTTAGAGATATGGCTCTGGGGGAGGCTAGGTGGCGAAATGAGTAGAGCACCGGCCCTGGAGTCAGAAGGACCTGAGTTCGGATCCGGCCTCAGACACTTAACACTCACACAAACAAAAGCCTAGCCTTGTGACCTTGGGCAAGTTACTTAAAACCCAATTGCCCTCCAAAAAAAAAAAAAAAAGCAGAGATATGGCTCTGTCCATCCACATTGCTCCAAACCAAGGTTTCATGTGAAATGAGTCATTTCTATCTTATAGTGAGAAACCAAAAATCAGTCAGCTAAGTTAAAAGTAAACAATATACAATTGTGCCAATAGTTACCAAATGGTTCT
This sequence comes from Gymnobelideus leadbeateri, assembly GCA_011680675.1. Lineage (NCBI taxonomy): Eukaryota > Metazoa > Chordata > Mammalia > Diprotodontia > Petauridae > Gymnobelideus > Gymnobelideus leadbeateri. Next base: position 199,505 of record WOXC01009239.1, on the reverse strand, counting down.
GGGTATTAGACTTTTCCAGTTACCAACTTCAAATTAGATGCTGACACACAGACACTTTGGCCATCTTGGCCTTGAAGTTTTTCTCCAAGGGATGGCTTTTTTAGTGTTTCTCACTCAACTTTTTGTTTCTGCCCCTTTTCAACCAATAAAATTATCTCAATAAAAAGAACCATCTTATACATTTATTCTGTATATATTTAACCATGTACTTGTTTTCCCATTAGAATGTAAACTCCTTGAGAGTATAGATTGTTTATTCTCTGTGTTTTACATCACCAGGGGCTAGCATGTGCCTTGTCTATTAATGAATTATTGTAAATTGATTGATTGATTGATTGACAGGAGCAAATTCAGGTAAGTGAGGTTTGGGCAATGAGGAGTATTGGCCGCAGGTAACAGTCAGATTGCAGGTTCAATTGTGCCACAGTGAGCTCTCCCTCAAAGAATCTTTCTGGCACCACTATGGGTTTAAGAGAAAAGGTGGTTCTGATAAAGAGACACTGTGGTGATGGGATGGTCTGCCCTGCCTCAGGAGTAAGACCTTTCAGGTCCCCAGATTTCGGTACCCTGGACAGAACTCCATTTGCTTCAAATTGGTTACAACATGACACCAGAGACAGGAAGCAAGTTAGACTCACTTGAGTGAAAACCTGTTTTCTTCTCTTAAAGCCCATAATCTCAGGCTGCCTTGGGGATCTACTCTGGTATGAAGGTGAAAGCAACTTTAGCATGCTGGTCAGAAGAAATCTATGAAGAGCTTGTTGAAGCTGATCTTTACAAGTCCATTGCTGATCTCCCTTCCTCTTCCTGTTCGTGACTGGAAAACCAGCCCATTCATGGTCAGGTTGCATTCTTTTCTATAAGGCCTATTTTCCCCATTTGTTTTCTCCTTGTCCCAAGGAGTTCCACTTTAGGTCTTGACCTATTCGTTTTTCGAATTGCAACTCACAGTAATGAAGTCTATTGTTTAATGTATTACTAGTCTTTCTGTTTTGGGGTTTTTTTTTTTGGTGAAACCCCCTTTGAGTCTCATAACTATTATAAAAAACTAAAAGTTTTCCTGGAAAGAGCATTGAATTTGAGTCACAGAACTTGAAGATCTCTGTCTCTCTGTCGTCTCTGTCTCTGTCTCTCTGTCTCTCTCTCTTTCTGTCTCTCTCTCTGTCTGTTTGTCTCTCTCTGTCTCTCTCTCTGTCTCTCTCTCTGTCTCTCTCTCTCTCTCTCTCTCTCTCTATATATATATATATATATATATATATATATATATCAGGTATGTATGTATATAAATATCAGGTATATATATATAGCTACTGTGTGACCTTTTCCAGTTCACTTCCCCTTTAGATCTCAGTTTCCTCATATGGAACATGAGAAACTTAGACTAGATGATAACTGAGACAACTCATCATATGATGCAGGAATGATTCAATGACAAGGGCTTTGGATTTAGGATCTGAGGACCAGGATCTGAGCCCCTGTTCTGCCCACTACTTGTAAGTACCAAAAAAATTGAATTAGTCATCAAAAATCAGAGTAATAAGTTTGAAATTGAAGGAGTATCCACTTCTGAAACATGGCCTGAATTCAAATCCCAGGCTACTTACAGGCTGTATCACCTTGGGCGAGACACTTCCCCTCTCTGGACCTCAGTTTCTTCATCTGTAAAATGAAAGACCTGGGCTAAATAATGTTTCAACATACTACTTCCCACTAAGATCCACCAGGTGGAGCACTTCCCTCCATCCTCAGTCTTGGGTCATTTGTAAAGGATGGAAAAGATTGTGGACCAAGTTTAACTAGTGGATCAAGTTAAATATTTCACAGCACATCAAGAAACCAGAGGAAGATTCACACCTTTTAACATCAATTGGATGAATTCATGCATTTACTCCTCTAGAAAGTGTCCACTCAGTTTAGTTTTTCCAAACACACATGCAGTAATAATAACAATATACTGTTTCCAACAACAAAAAGGAAAAATATAGCCAAATATAATGAAAAGAGGACTGAGCTTCACAATGGATCATTTAAATTGAGCCCTAGCTCCCACATTTACCAGCTGTGTGACCTTAGTGACCTTAGGTAAGTCACTTTACCTATCTTCGTCTCATTTCCTAATATGTAAAATACAGATAAGGTGGTGAGGTCTTTCCCCTCCACAGCTGCCACTCTTCCATCCCAGGATTCACAGATACTTTCTGCCTGTCCCTACCAGACAATGTTAAAGTTCTATAAGATCAACTTCCATCCATGTATCTATTGAGAGCCTTCCAACTGGCTGCTGAGCCAGAAGCCTGGGATGCCACATGACTGTCTCCAACCACTGCTGAAATCATAGTTTGTCACCTGGAGGGCTGTACCTAAGATCGATCCAGCTGAAGCTGCCCCTTCTTGAACCAGATGTGGTACCCTGTGTCATCAAATCTTCTAGCTAAGTAGCCAAATAGGAGACCCAACTAATGAGTCATACAGGCTGAGAAGTTGGCTTCCCTCCCAGAGCTGGTCCACCAGAAACAAGCAAAGAATATTTATGCAAGCTGGAGGGGGTGTGAAAGGAAGGAAAGACTCCACTATAAGAATAATATTTGCTCTATTTACTCCACATATTATAGTGAAGAAAGCACTTTGTAAACCTTAAGGCATTATTGAAATGTGAATTATCAGAGACTCTCCACTCAGCATTGGAAGGGAGCTCAGACAGAGGCCATCTAATCTAACTCCTACCTAAATCATAAAACCAACCACAACATGCCTGGTGCATTCCTTAAGGCCATGCAGCCTTCACTGGAACACTTTCCATCTGCCTGCACATTTTAATCAATTAGTAAGCATCTGTTAAGTGCTGAGGAATTAAGAGACAAAAATGAAAAGGCCTTGATTTCTAAGCTCCAAAAGAAAATTTGTACAGCAAGTTTCTCTAATAAAGACCTCATTTCTCAAATATGTAGGGAACTGAGTCAAATTTATAAATTTAAAAATTTATAAAAAACAAGAGCCATTCCCCTATTGATAGATGGTCAAAGGATATGAACAGGCAGTTTCCAGAAGAAGAAATCAAAATTATCATGTGAAAAAAATGTTCCAAATCACTTTTGATTAAAGAAATGCAATTTAAAACAACTCTGAGGTACTACTTCATACCTGTCAGATTGACTAACATAACAGAAAAGGAAGATAACAAATATTGGAGGGGATTTGGAAAAGTGGGGACAATAATAAGCTATCAGTGGGATTGTGAACTGGTCTAACCATTCTGGAGACCAATTTGGAACTATGCCCAAAGGACTAAAAATCTGTGCATACCCTTTGACCTGGTAATATCAATATTAATATCTGTATCCCGAAAAGATCTAAGAAAAAAGGAAAAAGGGGCAGCTAGGTGGTGCAGTGAGTAAAGTGTCGGCCCTACAGTCAGAAGGACCTGAGTTCGGATCCATCCTTAGACACAATGCACACACAAACAAAAAAACCTAGCCGTGTGACCTTGGGCAAGTTACTTAACCCCAATTGCCCTCCAAAAGGCAAAAAAAAAAAAAAAGGAAAAAGACCTATATGTACAAAAATATTTATAGCATCTCTTTTTGTGGTGGCAAAGAATTGGAAATTGAGAGGATGCCCATCAATTGGAGAATTGTTGAACAAGTTGTAGTATATAATTGTAACAGAATACTATTTTGCTATAAGAAATAATGACGGGGCGGCTAGGTGGCACAGCGAATAGCACACCTGCCCTGGAGTCAGGACCGGAGTTCAAACCCAGCCTCAGGCACTTAACACTTACTAGCTGTGTGACCTTGGGCAAGTCATTTAACCCCAATTGCCCTACCTTCCCCCCTCCAGAAAGAAAGAAATGAAGAAAGAAAGAGAGAGAGAGAGAAAGAAAGAAAGAAAAGGAAGGAAGAAGAAAGGAAGGAAGGAAGGAAGGAAGGAAGGAAGGAAGGAAGGAAGGAAGGAAGGAAGGAAGGAAGGAAGAAAGATGAGGATGGTTTTAGAAAAACCTGGGAAGACCTATATGAATTGATGCAGAGTGAACAGAACCAGGATATCATTGTACACAGTAACAGTAATATTGTGATGATGACCAACTTTGAAACACTTAGCTACTCTGATCAGCACAATGATCCAAGACAATTCCAAAGGATTCATGATGAAAAAATGCTATCTACTTCCAGAGAGAAAGAGAAAACTGATGAATTCTGACTGCAAATTAAAGCATCATTTCTCAGTTTTATTTTTCTTGCTTTTTTATTGCAACAGGGATAATATGGATATATGTTTTTGCATGATTTTGATATCATGCATATGTAATTGATAACATATTACTTGCCTTCTCAATAGGTGGGGGAAGGACTGGACAGAGGGAGGGACTTTAGAACTAAAAAAAAATTTTAAGTGCTAATAAATAAATAGTTCTTACTTTGTAGGGACTGAAATTCTATTCTCCTATCATCACCTAAAGCAGTGGCCTCTGTTCTGAGCAATACATTTTACATTCAGAATAGATTCAAGTTGCAAACAAAATCATCTGTGGATAGATTTTAGAGGGTCACGAACTTGGAGAGCAAAAAGAAATTACATTTGTATTTCAATGTAATTGGTCTCCTTCATAACCTTATATATTTTATTTTAAGTATTTAAAAACATTCTTACAGAGTTAGACCCTTCGTTTAGAGCCAGGGCTTAACATCCTAGAGCTGAAAGGGATTTGGGAGGGTCATCTGATTTGAGGGTGGACAGCACTATGAACGTGTGATTTGGTACCAAGAATACAGAATCTCCGACGTCCAAGTTTTAGTTTCAGTTCTGCTTCCAACCACCTATGTAACATTGAGCAAATCACCTAATCTCTCTAAGCCTAAAATTCCTCATCTCTAAAATAGGGATGATAAAATCTACCCTATATACCTTAAGGAGATGTTATAGTATCATGGGAAATAATATATAATAGCAAAAAAAGAAAGAAAGAAAGAAAGTTTTTAATAAGGGTTTAGTCTCACCCACAAAGGTACCTTGGGGACCCAAGTACCAGTCTCTGCTTGGCTGGTCTACCCAGTATCCTCCAAATCCCTGTGACCTTGTTCTTGCCCCCTTAGATGCATTTCTAAGAAGGAGTGACAAATGAGACCAAACCAAAGGCGCTGTGGAAATGTTAGCTATTACCGTTATAAAGGCAGGAGACGTGATTGCAAGTGGCTGGAGGAAGAAGCCTGTTCAGGAGAAGCCAATCACAGCAGCTGCAAGAGAATCCATGCAGATGTGACAGCAGGTGATGCCAATGCCGGCAGAATTGTGTCCAGGACCATTTGTACCGTGAGCTACGGACGGGAGTGAATGTGTTTTGCTGACTAAGCACAAACCAAGGCGCTCCCAGACAGTGACTTGCAGCCCCGGGGAGCAGCTCGGCTAACAGCTCCTTCCTGCCCCTTCCCTATGGCCCTCCAGGGAGAAGCAGATTCTCTTGTCCACCCGCCCCCCGCCCCCAAACCACTGTGGGTTTTGTTTTTTTTTTCATTTGCGCCGCTTGGCTGCCGGACATGCGGCTGGCAAATACAGGGCAGGGAGCTTGGGTTCTTCTAATTAGTACCAGATGTTATAAGAATGCTTCTATAAATCTTACAGACATTAATGCTGATCCTATTTGGGCATTATATGCACACCTTGAAAGAGAAAAGCAGTATTTCCTTCCAATGCTGGGAGTTGTATTCCTCCAGCCAGGAGGTAAACTGAGGATGGAACCCAAAAGTGACCGCGAGCACCTGAGTTCCACGCGTTCATGTGAACCCAGAGGGGGCCAAGGGTGCAGAGATCCCCCTGGGCCAGAATCCAGACATCCCCTTTAGGCTGAGAGACTTCATGCAAAGCCTAGGCCCCGGGGGAGGGAGAACTGGTAGCCCCCTTGGCTGGGAGCGGAGGGGCTTTTCCTCTCCGTTAGCCAAGTGTGGGTGGTCCAACGTCTGTTCTTGCAAATGGATTTCCTAGGCTTGCTCACACGCTCCCCCTGGTGGCTAAATATATATATATGGGAAACTACACCGGAGTAAATCATTCCTATGTCTTGGTCAGCTTGGCTGTATCCAGGTAGGGAAGCTTTCCATCCTCTTTTCCCTAGCCTTCCCACTCCACTGTCCCATCCCGGACTCTATGGACCTTTTTCTAAGCATTGGATGATTCAGGGATAGGGAGAAAAGGAAGTGGTTTCACTGTCCCAACCGTGGCACAGTCAGGACAGAGGCAACAACAAAGGGAGGGGGCAGTTAGGTGGCACAGTGAATAGAGAACCCTCCCTGGAGTGAGAAGGACCTGAGTTCAAATGCGGCCTCAGATACTAGCTGTGTGACCTTGGACAAGGCACTTAACCCCAATTGCCTTGCCTTTCCTCCTCAAAAAAAAAAAAAAAAAGGGAATGACAGCCAGCATAATATACAGTAAGGATTCTGTGTTTCCTGAGGCTGCCACCATAGCTATGAAAGCCTGGCAGAAACCTCCAAAATCTGGGCATTCGGGATCAGGTAATATCACTGACTAGGTGAGCACATAAGCCAATGTGATATAATTAGTCCTGTAAATCTAAGAAACAAAGGGCGTAATGGTGTAGGGTTATGGGATGCCCTACTTGGAACCATTAGAATGGGCTTGGAGTAAACTTCTCTCCTTTGTGTTCTGAACAAGTTAGAAATATCAATACTCATACTTCCTGGAAATGTTTTGATTACAAGTGGTGAAATGGATCAAGATTGAATCCATATCATCTTTTAATTGATCACATTTACAATTAATTGATTTTGTCTTGTTACTGCTTAAGTCTTGGTTCTTTGTCTCTGAACTTAGTTCAGAAATTCAGCTGGCCTGAAATGAGTCAAATTTAGAAATCCAGTTTTCCTGCTAATCACTCTTGTATCCTTGCCTCAAGGAAATCTGCTATCCTTGAGGGATGTGGCTGGACACCAGGGAGTCACCACCAAACTTCCTTCAAAGATGTCTGATCTACTATCTCTGACCTTGCAGATCAATTCAAACACTTTTTAGTCACAGGAGGAAAGGAGGGGATTGTCACTAGCTCCTAATTCCCAATTTCCAACCAATCATATTGGTTTCAGCATTCATGATGCCAAGTTCTTGTAACTACTCACAGGTTGTTCCCCAATCCATGAAGTCCTACTCTTAGCACTTAGCTCTGTGTCATTCACATAGTAAATTTTTAATAAATACTTGCTGATTGATTGAAATAGATGGCAAAGGGGCGGCTAGGTGGCGCAGTGAGTAAGAGCACCGGCCTCGGAGTTGGGATGACCCGAGATCGAATCCGGCCTCAGAAAATGAGCACCCACACACAAATAATGACTAGCTGTGTAACCTTGAGCAAGTTACTTAACCCCAATTGCTTTAAAAAAAAAAGAAAAGAAATAGATGGCAAAAATGTCATCCTTTTGAATTATTTTGAAAAGGGATGAGTATGCTTAGAATGGAATTTTTTAAAAAAACTCTTTTTGAATTTGAGATCAAGTATACAACCAATAATTAAAATAGTAATTTTCTTTAAAAACTGATTTCTAGTATAGCCACAATGAATTAATTCATTCTCTCCCACAATATCTAGCAGATATAAACATGTATCAGGCCCTGTATAGCAACATATGCTGTGGCCACTGCCATGGGAATGACCATAGAAAGAAAGGTGGAACTGTTTAAGGATGGTCCTAAGGATAGATGTCAAGTATCACTATGACAGAAGTGTCTTTTAAAACAATGATGAAGACCTGTAGGACAATTTCAGAAGATTACACCCACTTCTACCTGATGAAAAAAAACAACCCACCATAAATGTTATATTGTCTGATTAAAAGCAAAACTTAAAATAGAAATATACAAAAAAATATACAAATATACAAAAATATACAAAAAATATACAAAATAAATAAAATTATAATGATAGAATAAATAATAATAATAGAAAAATAAAAAAATTATGTCATTAATTGACAATTGAAAGACAATTCAATGTATAAAAAAAAGCAATTCAACATCAATCAAAAAATTTATTCTATGGGTTAAGAAAGAAAATTAGATGAGAGAATGAATCTCTTAAGGATAATGTGGAAGATTTCTGGTTGTCTATATGAGTAGAAGTCCAACACAATTGAACCCATATTAGTTCAAATCCAAACAGAAAACTTGTCCATTATTGACCCACAGAACATCCATGTCAAAGGAAAGGAATAAAACTCTAACTTCTCTATAAAACTGAAAAGTGGAAGATTCAGATAAGATCCATAATTATCAGTTCAAATACTTGGCAGTGGCATATGGATTCCCACAAAGCATTTCTCCGGTTTCCTTTCTGATGTAAGCTTGATCCCATCTTTCCAATCACATATTTATTACTAAAATATGAGAATATTAGCTACTCCTCCAAATACAGCCCAATTATTTTTATGTATTTTATTCAAGGCAGCCAGTGTGCTCAGAGTGCTAGGCCTAGAGTCAGGAGGACCTGAGTTCAAATCTGACCTCAGACACTTAACACAAAAACTAGCCATGCGACCTTGGGCAAGTCACTTAACCCCAAGTGCCCTGCCTTCCCCCCTCCAAAAAAAGCAAAACAAACAAACAAACAAACAAATATAACAACCTTATTCTATTAAGTAGAGCACCAACCCTGAAGTCAGGAGGACCTGAGTTCAAATCTGGCTTTAGACACTTGACACTTAACTAGCTGTGTGACCATGGGCAAATCATTTAACCCCAACTGCCTTGCATCCCCCCTAAAAAACTAATCCAAAACAAAACAAAAAATTCTTATTCTGAGAAGGGGTTCATGGCACAAAATGAGATTAAGGACCCATGCTTTAAGGATAGTTAATAGGCTCACTATTTTAAGTGACTCAGACTTTCTCAAAACTACTACTTCTTAGCCATTTTCTAAAGTGGAGCCTGAAATCTTTCGTAAGCCCTTCTAGGGCTCTTGTAAAGGCTATGTATGGTCCCTCCCTTCCAGCCTCTCTCCTCCTCAGTTCTTCCTCAACTTTTTGCATTCAGCCCTTATCATTCTGCCAGTTCCTGTAGTTATTGGTTTTCCTATCTTATCTCTCCTCAAAGAGATAAGATTTAAACTCTCAACTTGTCTTGGAGGCCTAGAATGGAGTTTTGCTCATCTTGAACCCTCCCCTGTCACTCACAGCCCACAGCAGGGCCAGCACTTGACCTTGAACTGGGTGGATCAGAGAATCTTGGAGCTGGAAAGGATCCAAGAGAGTGTGGCTACTCTAACTCCTACCAAAAGTGCAGAGCCCTCTCCTGCTGCCCCAAGAGGTCCGCCTGCTGGGGGTCTGCAGGCTTTCAAGAATCAGGAGTCACTGACTCCCAAAGTAACAAAGCCTGTGGTTGGATCATCCCCAGGGTCATGGAGCCAGGGCTGAGAGGGGCCTCGGAGCCCATAGAGGTCAACTCCTTCATTTTACAAATGAGGAAACTAAGACCCAGGGAGGTGTAAGGACTCTTACCAAGAGTCACACAGATGATGAATGTTGTCAGACACAGGGACTCCAACCCCTAAGCTAATGAATGCTATTGCCGCTTTGGCTGTCCTTGTTCAGTCGTGTCTAACTCTTGGTGAACCCATTTGGAGTTTTCTGGTCACCCCACAAATTGCTTGGTATAGACCAGTGGCCAGGATGGATGAGCTCATAACAGCTAGCACTCATAGGTTTGAGAAGCACTTTACAAATATTTCATTTTATTTCTCACAACAACCCTGGGGGCAGGGCAAGTGCTATTTTTATCCCATTTTACATAGGAGGAAACTGAGGCTAAGAAAGGTTAAGTGACTTGCCTAGGGTCACACAGCTAGTTAGCATCTAAAACAGGATCTGAACTCAGGTGCTCTTGACTCCAGATTCACTTCACTTTGTCAGTCCACTTTATCCATTTTGCCATCTAGCTTGGAGCCAGAATGACTGTTCACGTCTTGACTGTCACTTACTATATTTGGGCAAGTCACCTAACACCTATAGTTGTCCAGCAGTGGAATGGACCACCTTGTAATCAATTAACAAGCATTTATGAAATGCCTAATGTGTGACAGACACTGTGTCAGTATTGCAGAAGCAAAAGAAGTGAACTCCCCATCACTGGAGCTGTTCAAATTGAGAATGGGTGAAAGTTGTAGTACAGGCAGGGCTATACTGGTAATGTTTAACAACCAGCTCTCAAAAAAAAAAAAGGTAGGGGCTACTAAGTGTCACAGTGAATTGAGCACCAGCCCTGGAACCAGGAGGACCTGAGTTCAAATCCTGCCTCAGTCACTTAACATTTACTAGCTGTGTGACCTTGGGCAAGTCACTTAACCCCAATTGCCCTGCCTTCCCCCCTCAAGAAAAAAAGATAGAATGACGCATCTTTAAATTTAATCTGCATTGTTTACAATGTCGTCATCATTTTCCTAATTCTAGAAATAGAACAAAACATCAAATCAAACAAAATATCAAGCCCTGATTTGTCATATTTGTCGATTTTCAAGGTATAAACATTCACACTGAAAATTTAACAATCAGCAATTAGGGACTGAGCTGGTTCTTGCATACCCCCTGTCAAGGGATTCCCAAATCAGTTGAAGAATTAAATTAGATGACCTTTAAGGGGGCTTCCAAGTCTGAGATATTATGAATCTGCACTTCCCTAACCCCATCCCCATATCCTTACTTTTTGGAGACACCATGATGTAGGGAAGAACACTAGATTGGGGTCAGAATTCTTGGGATCAGATGTTGGCTCTGCTCCTTGCCATCTGTGTAAAAGAGGAAAGAAATAGCAGAAAAAACAAATAAAAGAACAATAAATTAATAATAACTCCCAAACTAGGGAAAGAAGTAACAAAGAGAAGGAAGGGGTGGGAAGAAGGTGGGAGCGCCTGTGGGAAAAGATTATATCAAAGTAGTTTAGGCAAAACTAATTAAAATTTTAAAAAATTAAATTAAAAAAATATTGGCTTAAAAATAGGAAAGTGGGGGCGGAGCCAAGATGGTGGAGTAGAAACAGCAAGTCCAAGGCACTCTTCCCCCACATTACCTCCAAACTATGTAAAGGGGGACTCTGAACAACTTCTGGAGGCCCAGCACCCACAGAACGACACAGAGAAACTAACCTCCCGCTGAGGACAACCCAGCAGCCCTGCAGGAAGGACCAGCGCAACGGTCTGGGAGCTGGCAGCACCCAGCGCGGGGAGCCAAGCACAGGTCCGGTCGGCCTGAGTTGTGGTTTTAGCCCCAGGGCAGCCAGGCCAGCAACTGGCTGGAGGGACCCCAGAACACCAGCTGCTGTGGCGATTCCAGAAGTATCAACACAGACATGCCTAAGACAAAGTGAGAGGTTAGTGCCCTATAGACTTTGGGACCAGTATTTGGGGAACGCATTGGCTTCCTCCCCTGGGGGCTAGAAACCACTGAGAAGACACGCCATTTTGTAGTTTTCAGTGGCAGCTTCAGCTCCTGGCCTGTGAACTGTAGGGAGATCCAGCGATCAGTCTTGGGGGGTAATAGCTCTTGCTTTAACCTCCCTGGATCTGGATTGTGGTCTGGGGGGGAGGTTGTGGGGTGGATATCCAGCTTGCCATAAACGGGAGTTGTCCCCCGACACGTTTGGGACGAAAGCTCCCCTGTCTGGTGGCAGAGTCATACTGGGGCAACAAGCCCAAAAGTCAAGTAATTAAGTGGCAACATGCCAAGGCAAAGGAAACAAATTAAACAGAAAAATGAAACATTAGACTCCTATTTTGGGGGCAAAGAGGATCGAAGCATAGAACAATCAGAGGACTGTGAGGTCAGAAGTCATGCTCCAAAAGCCCCAAAGGAAAATATGAGCGGGTTGTAAGCCATAGAGGACCTTAAGAAAGACTTTAAAAATCAAATAAGAAAAGTGGAGGAAAAATTGGGAAGAGAAATGAGAGGAATGCAGGAAAAGTATGAAATGAGGGTCAACAGCCTGACTGAGGAAAACAACACCTTAAAAAATAGACTAACTCAAATGGCAAAGGAGGCCCAAAAGGGCAATGAGGAGAAGAATGTCTTAAAAAGTCGAATAAAGCTCACTGAGGAGATTCATTCCTTCAGAGTTAGACTGGAGCAAATGGAAGCTAATGACTTTATGAGAAATCAAGATGCTGTTAAGCAGATCCAAACAAATGAAAGAATAGAAGGCAATGTGAAATATCTCATGGGAGAAACCACTGACCTGGAAAATAGATCCAGGAGAGACAATTTAAAAATTATTGGACTACCTGAAAGCCATGATCAAAGAAAGAACCTAGAAATCACCCTTCAAGAAATTCTCAAGGAAAATTGCCCTGATGTTTTAGATCCAGAGGGCAAAATAGAGGTTGAAAGAATCCACAGATCACCTCCTGAAAAAGATCCCAAAAAGAAAACTCCCAGGAATATTATAGCCAGGTTCCAGAATCCCCAGATCAAGGAGAAAATACTACAAGCAGCCAGGAAGAAACAATTTCAATATTGTGGAAACACAATCAGAATAGCCCAGGACCTGGCAGCTTCTACACTGAGGGATTAAAGGGCATGGAATATGATATTCCAGAGGGCAAAAGAACTGGGAATGAACCCAAGGGTCACCTACCCAGCAAAACTGAGTATTTTGTTTCAGGGAAAATATGGTCATTCAGTGGAATAGAGGACTTTCAAGCATTCTTGAGGAAAAAACCAGAGTTGAATAGAAAATTTGACATCCAGACACAAGAAGAAGAGATGCCTGAGAAGGTAATCAGGGAAAAGAAATCAAAAGGAACTTATCAAAGTTGACCTATTTACATTCCTACATGGAAAAACAATAATTGTGACTGATGAAACCCTTCTCAGTATGAAAATAATGGAAGAAGGGTGTATGGTCATATGAATACATATGTGAATGTGTGCATATATGTTTACAGTTATACATGGATAGAGGGCATAGGTTGAATTTGTTGGGAAGGGATGATACTTAAGGGGTGAAATTATGAAGTGAGAGAGGAAAGTGGCAAGAGGAGATGGGGAGAGACAGGGTAGGGTAAACTATCTCATGTAGAAGAAACAAGGGGAAGTGGTTGCAAGGGAGGGGGAGAATAGGAAGGCAAAAAGGCAAAACCACATTCTCATTGAATTTGGTTCAGGGAGAGAATGACATACATACTAAATGGGATATCTCACCCTGCAGCAGAATAGGGGGAAGGGGGATGAGAGGAGGGATGATGGATGGGAGAGCATCCTTGGGGGGAGGGGAGGTTGGAAGTACCCACTATAGAAGAGGGACAGGATCAAGTAGGGAATGGATCAGGTGGGGGGTGGGATGAGTGGGAAGGAATTATAAGCAGCCTTGTACAATATATCTACTATGGTAATGTTTTGCATAGCTAGACATGTACAACATATACTGAATTACTTATCTTCTCAGAGGGAATGGGTGACAAGGGAGGAAGGGAATGGATCTGAAATTAGAGGTCTTAAAATTAAATGTTTCAAATATATATAAATACTATTATTAATACTCTTTTGCTTGTAATTGGGAGATAAGATGTGCGCATTGGGGCACAGAGATTCACCTTGCTCTAATGGAAAAGTCGAAGGGGGTATGGGAGAAGATATGGGAGAGAGCAGATTGGAGGAAGTGATATCTTGTAGGACTGCTATTCTGGGATCATGGGTAGGGGAAAAACGGGGGAAAAATTGTAACTCAAAATCTGACGGAAATGAATGATGTAAAACAGAAGTTAATAAAGCATTTGTTTAATAATAAAAAAATCTTAATGTAGAGCAAAACTTAAAAAATTTTTTTTTTAAATAGGAAAGTGAAAAATACTTGGAAAAAAATATTAGAGACCAAAATGGAGGAAAACGTAAGACCTAACTCTCACAAACTTAAAAGCAAATTAAATTAAATTAAAGCAAATAAATTAAAAGCAAATTCAATACAATTATGTGAGGAACAGAGTAAACAAAAACCCAGAAAACTACATTCATATTAATGGTGTCACAAAGATGCTTCCATGTTTCAGCAGTGTACTAGAGCCTGCTTCTACAGCTCTCTAGAGCCAGCCCACTGTTAAATTTTCAATGTGAACATTTACACTCAGAAATGGGGAAAACACTATAAATCAGAGATTGATTTGTTGCTTTGTTGATTGTCCAAGCTTAAGAAAATGATGGAAAAAATATTATTAATTCACTAAACAAAATTGTATTGTAGTTACAATTTCCCCCCAGGGGAGCTGGTTGTTAAATATTCATCAGCATATCCCTAAAACATATAGGGAAAAAATGTAAAGTTAGTCCTGGTGTAAGGATCTTTTATTATTTTTCTTTTTATTCAAATAAGTTTGTCTCCTTTTATCCTTTTAAGGCTAACATCAGGCCAATGGAGCTCTACCTGTGGGTTTCTGCTACCAGACTCTTTTTTGGGGGGGTGGAGGGGGGAGGGAAGGGCAATTGGGGTTAAGTTACTTGCCCAAGGTCACACAACTAGTAAGTGTTAAGTGTCTGAGGTTGGATTGGAACTCAGGTCCTCCTGGCTCTAGGCTGGTGCTCTATTCACTGCACCACCTAGCTGCCCTCTGCTACCAGACTCTTACAGAATAAATGATATGAATGTTACTCTGGGAACAACATATATCTTATAGTCAGCAGGGTGTTTTGTGGGGACGTGAGCATGTGCCTGCTCCTGTAGGTTCCCAGATGGACACATACCATACATCTAGCCATTGTGCACAATAAAGGTTTAGTGACAATCTTTTCACTCTTTTTTTCTTTTCCTTCTAGACCAGAGATGGTTGCAATATTTCAGCTTCTGACAGGTATTTCCGAGTTTCTCATTTACTGCTGAGACAATGAATGTGTCTGGCAAAGAATTTATCAGTTGCCTCTTATCCTTCTTCAACCTCCACACCCCATCAAACACTGACCTTTACAGGAAGAAAATGTCCCTCCTCTAAATGCTGGTGAAAAATCATCCATCCATCCATCCATCCATCTCTTCATCCATCCATCCATCCATCCATCCATCCATCCATCCATCCATTCGTCCCTCCATCCATCCATCTATCATCCAATCCATCCATTCATCCAACCATTCATCCATTCGTCCCTCCCTCCATCCATCTATCCATCCATTCATCCAATCCATACATTCATCCAACCATTCATCCATTCGTCCTTCCCTCCATCCATCCATCTATCCAATCATTCATTCATCAAATATTTGTAACAGCCCTTCTGGCAAGGCTTAAACTGGTTGTCTTAAAGGGAAGCCTAAATTGCTCGAGTCTGAGCTTTTAAAGAGGATATAGAAGGATCAGAATTAGAAGGGCAGCTTTTGCTATAGGGGCAGTGTTAAAGTTTCTCTGTAAAGAGACATAAGAAAAGAAAACTGTATAGCGAGAATGGAAGCAGCTATGGCAGCAGCAGTGTTCTTGCCAGGAAACACTCGAAACCTTTTTGTGGTGGGAACCTTTTCCTTTCCCTGAAGAATCCATTAGAGAGTGGCTGAATTATGACTGGAACAATGATGAATAGCCACTTTCTGTTTTTCCTTTTCTTGCTTTTTTTTTTGCTTTCTTTTTTTTGGAGGAGGGAAGGTAGGGCAATTGGGGTTAAGTGACTTGCCCAAGGTCACACACCTAGTAAATGTTGTGTCTGAGGCCAGATTTGAACTCAGGTCCTCCTGACTCCAGGGCCAGAGCTCTATTTACTGTACTGCCTAGCCACCCCTGTTTTTCCTTTTCTGTTATAGGTTGTGAATACACACACACACACACACACACACACACACACACACACACATACATACCTGTTTATGCATATATGTGTAGTAAACATGGCTCATATATATGCATGGGTGTATAGGCATATGTTACATTTATAGAGTGATTATAAGTACACACCTGTGTACATATTTATATACACATATACACATATACATACAGGTGTGCATATAGAAAGAACTATATTTCATTAGAAGTGGTTTCCTTTGTAATTCTGTGCATTTTGTTTTATGCATTTAAAAACCTTATTCTAGGGGCATCTAGGTAGCACAGTGAATAGAGCACCAGCCCTGGAGTCAGGAGGACCTGAGTTCAAATCTGGCCTTAGACACTTGACACAACTAGCAGTGTGACCATGGGCAAGTCACTTAACCCCAACTGCCTTGCCTCCCCCTCAAAAAACAAACAAACAAACCCAAAACAAAACAAAAAATTCTTATTCTGAGAAGGGGTTCATGGCACAAAATGAGATTAATGACGCCTGCTTTAAGGATAGTTAATAGGCTCACTATTTTAAGTAACTCAGACTTTCTAAAAACTCCTTGTACAAGCTTCAGCTTGTCCTGTTTGGATAACCAGGGCCAACAGGTGTTTTCTTTTCTTGGTAGCATAGCTTTCACACATAATTTAGGCAAATCTTTGCATTCTACTAACAAGAGATTTTTCCCAATGAGTTATACATCTGTAATTGCACAAAATTACATAACTACAGGGTTTTGGGTGATTAAAAAAAAATACCAGCACACTTCCTTTTGTCTGTCCTTTGGCACAAGTACATAATGGTTTGTCTGTTTTTGTTTGTTTCTGGTTTTAGTCCAGACCTATAATTTCATTCCCAGTGTGTAAACTCCTTCTACCAATGCAGGTTGGCAAATGTTCTGCAATTTATAGCCTTAGGGGGTTTTCTGGGGCATTGTTTCCTGTGTGAATGTGTGCCTCATTTTGATTTTTTTATCTCATATTTTAAGAATTCTGGTGTATCAATTTCTGCTTGTAGAAATCAGGCTATGGCAGATCAAACCAGTTTCATTATTGTCACTATCATTATTATTATTATTATTTACTGACTATTGAAACCACCCCTGTTTCAGGAGACTCCTTTCCTAAGTAGAAACCCCCCCCAAAACTTTAGTAAATAGGGTTACTGTAATCCTTTGCATATGAAGAGTTGATAGTTTTCTCTGAGGCATAGCTGCTTGTAGCTTCATAAATTTGTATGTCAGAAAGATTTTTTTTCTTTTCTTCTAACTTTTGCAAAAGCCTTTGCTACCCCACCCTCCCACCCCAAGTATGGTACACTTATAATTCTAGCCATTCCCCAGTACCCATTTTACACCTTTTCCTTTGTGGCAAGAAAAAATGCTGCTGTAAATATTTTGTGCATATGCCCCTCGACCCAAACCTCCGCCAACTGGGTGAGGAGCCTCCCTGGCTCAAGGGCAAGGCAGACCTCCCCAGATCCTCTCTCCACCAGAGCAAGGTAGCTGTTGTGAGAACCAGCCCAGTGGGTAGACTTTCCTCTGGGTCACTCTCTACCTTATACATCAGACAATGGGAAAGACAGGAATCTGAGGCGAGCTACCCTCAGAGCTGAGATGTTAACAAGCAGATTTTCCACCTCTGTTAAGATCAAGAGACCCTCAAGACTTCTAATGAAATACTCTCACCCTAAGCCAGAGGTGGGGAACCTGAGGCCTCAAGGCCACATGTAGCCTTCTAGGTCCCCAGGTATGGTCTTTTTACTGAGTCCAAGTTTTACAGAACAAATTTTTTTAAGGGAATTTATTCTGTGAAATTTGGATTCAGTCCAAGGGCTGCACTTGAGGACCCTAGAGGGCCACATGTGGCCTAGAGGCTTCAGGTTCCCCCACCCTTGGCCTATGGCAGATGTTATGGGAATGGGAATCTGAAGATCTTCCCTGCCCCTTGGCTCTTTGAAAGGCTTAAGTGACTCTGAGAACCTTTCCTGATTTGAAAATATGCTCTACCCCCTAATAGGCTGAATGTGGTCACATGGAGCCTGTGGCAGGAGGCTTGTTTTTCAGGAATGCCCACACCTTGTTACTTTGTGATTGGGCAGTGGGTCAAAAAGGCTGTTACATTCTCTGAGCCAAGAGAAGGCTATATATACCCTGATGTGAGATTTTGCTTTGGGGCTCACTTTGGGAAGAGTTGTGTGATTTGACCAGATGAGACGCTGGGTAGCCATTGAGCACCCCAGCTTTGAAAACTGAGATGTTGGTGCTTCCCTCTCTGGTAACTGACTAGTTATGAATATAATGGTCAGACAGTTAGAAGCCTGTCTGCTGATCTGTTTCTCTGTCTGTATTTTTTGTCTTCTTGTAACTTCTGTTTGTGTTCTCTGAAGTTTGTGGTGTTGACCTTTTTTCTATGAACTAGGTAAATGACATATGTTTGATTAAAGCAAGATTCTTAACCCATTTTAAGTTGCTTTCCTTTAGAAAAGCAGATCTAAGAACCTGTGCTAGCAGCCATCTTGGGGATGCTGGGGTGCTTGCTGCTACAACAGATCAATTTTTGTATTACTTAGGTAGTCTAAGATGAGATGAATGCTAATTCAAGGTGAACAGTGCCACCCACCAGCCCACACTTACCTAGGAATGTATAAACTTCTAATCCTGCTTCTGGCCAACACCAAATTCTTGGTAGACTTTCCCTCAATCTCCCAGCCATCTAGTAGGAACCAGCTGCATGATGGGTGAAAGCTGGTGTGGCTGAAGCTAGAGGGGACATCAGAAACCAACTAGCCCAACTCCCTCACTTTACAGATGCGGAAACTGAGACCCGGGAAGATTAGAGAGCTTTGTCCAATTTGAACTCAGATCCTCTTAATGCAGAGCTTGCCACTACCATGGTACCTTCTCAGGTCCACTTTTGCCACCTAAGCAGGGAGCCACTCAGGGACCAGTCTTCCAGCCATCCCGGGTGATGTGGCGAAGAAAACTTTGAGGCTAGCTGAGATGCAGAGGGATAGACACTTGTTGGAGGAGCCAACCCTCCTTTCATGGCTGCTATCAAGAGAGACGGCAGATCCATCTTCTTCCCTCTTCAGGACTTCCTCTTTTTCTTTGTGCCTTCTAGAATGTGGCAGGTTTATGGCAGGAGATTTCTCCATTACCTTCCATCTACTATGAATGGATCTTATATATAACTATTTATATACACACCATCTTCCCCATTCGATTGTAAGCTCTTTGAGGGCTGACAATGTTTTGCTTTTCTTTGTATCTCCAGCACTTAGCACAGCATCTGGAACATAGCAAATGCTCAATGAATGCTTAATAATTGATTCATTGGCATCAGGGAGCACACAAGGGTTGGCCTTCCCAAGGTGGCCTGGGAGGTGATTTCCAAGCAGCCCCATCACTTGTGTGAATAAAGAGTATCCCAAGCTCTGAATTCTTGCTCAACCACTGTTAGCACTGGTGGGTGAAGACTCAGAGGGTATAATT
The DNA here is from genome assembly GCA_011680675.1 of Gymnobelideus leadbeateri. Lineage (NCBI taxonomy): Eukaryota > Metazoa > Chordata > Mammalia > Diprotodontia > Petauridae > Gymnobelideus > Gymnobelideus leadbeateri. Next base: position 180,236 of record WOXC01009239.1, on the reverse strand, counting down.
TGGGGTGGAGGTGAGCTTGTCATAGCAAAGACTGGTGGAATATAGGGTGGAGGAAGGTAGCCCCTACTGGGAGAAGCCTGGATTAATGAATGGGGAAAAGGACTCTTTCTGTCAGTTGCAGGGAAGGTCTACTTGGGTGGAGTTTCTGTGGTGGGAAGTAGGGTGGGCCCGATTATATTGATGGTAGGGGGCATAGCATGGAAGACACTGTCCCAGGTTTCAGTGCAAGTGTTCTCATTGAACTAAAGGCAATATTCCACAGAAAGGAGACTCTTCATCTGGAGGGCTATGAATTCTACAGACCAGGAAAAAGAGATAGCCTGAAGATCCCAGTTGAAGTTCTATAAGACGGAATGCCTAGAAGCCAAAACATTTCCTTTCAGCAAACTGGCTTCAGTGTGTTGGGAGGTCTAGCGGAGAAATGAAAGTGAGCCATCCTGGCCGGGGAATCCCTGACAAAGTGCCACAGAACACTCCCAATGGGCTGCTGTGCCCCTAGACCTGCATCCCAGACACATGGGTGCAGTCCAATTACTGTCCCCCAGTAGAATCAGTCGGCATTGCAATAATCTTTTCTCTCTGACCTGAGAACAGACTTCACAGGAATGAACATGCCAGGTGATAAGTGCCTTAGTCACAAGAGCCAAAAGTCACGGTGACTTCATGTAAGGTCTTACAAGCCCCGGAGCCTGTTAGAGCAGACAGAGAGGTGCCTATTAAGCCATGCTCAGAGGGACTCAGAGGCATGAGCGGACCTGCAAAAACCTATCTGTGGCCAATCCTCCCTCAGGAGGCAGGCATCATGCCCACTTGGAATGCAGACAACTGGATCTGCTTATAGGCATCTCATTTCTGCTACTAGGTGATTAATGCTTCTTCCTTTGGGTGAGGATGAGTGCCTGCCAAGCTTATACTCTGCAGAAGGGCCTGTTAGGGTCATTGATCTGGTGGGGAACCAGGGTGTAAACTCTTCACTGTAGAGGATATAATGGTCAGGTCCGTGATGCAGCCTAATCACTACCACCCAGTGCAATGAGCAGGCATTGCAATGCCCCTTTCCAGCATGGTCCTGAGCACAGACTTCACAAGACTCAGTTGACATCACAACTTAATCACCATGGCAGCAGGGTGGGGAACCATAAGTGGGGAACACAGCATACAACGTCCTCAGTTTCCTCAACTGTGAAGTGGGAGTAATAACAGCACCCACCTGGCAAGGCTTCTAAGAGGATTAAATGAGGTAATATTTCAAAGAGCTTAGCCCAGTGCCTGACACAGAGTAGGTCTTAATAAATGCTTATTCCCTTCCCCTTCCCCTCCCTTAAAAATGTCTTTATTATAACTGATGACTCTTGGTAGCAAGCAACAGATGATACATATAAAAATCTATTTTTAGGGGTAGCTACGTGGCTCAGTGAATAGAACACCAGGCCTGGAGTCAGGAGGATCTGAGTTCAAATTTGACCTCAGACACTTGACACTTACTGGCTGTGTGACCTTGGGCAAGCCACTTAACCTCAATTGCCCTGCCTTCCCCTCTCCAAAAAAAATTATTTTAAATCTATTTTTTAAAAATTCAAGCTTTATAGTGCTTACAGACTGTGATGTCTGGGAATGGAGCTGTTGATGAAGATGAATTTACTTTAAAAAACAAACTGAAAACAAAACCATTCCCAGACGTGGCATTGTCAATAGAGTTGCTAGGCAGGTAGTTGGTAGTTGGTTTCTATGGACTTTGTTTGTGCTCCAACGACTCCAATAAGGCTTTAATTGTGAGCAATAATTTCTTCCAGACTGAATTTCCATCCATCCAGATTTTCTCCATTTATCGGTTTGTGAAAGAGATACAACTAGAGCCCAGGATATAGAAGGAAGACATATGTCCCCCACTGGAATATAAGTTCTTTGAAGTCAGGGACAGTGTTTTTTTTGCTTTATTTCTGAATCTTTAGTACATAGCACAGTGTGTGGTGCATAGTAAGGGCTTAATGCTTGCTAAATGGTTGGTTGATTGATTGATTGGTGTGGTGCTTGAGAATGTAACCCCTAGAAGGAATTGTTCTTACAGATCAAGATAAAGGCTGGACTGAACTAGTTCTCTAAGTTATTAAATGCACCCTATATCTCTATTATTCACTGGGAAGTGTTCTAGTACTATCATTAATGTGGGGAACCCACAAATAAAGTCACAAGGGTACCAATAAATCAAAGGAACACTTGTAGCTCTTTCATAAGGGAGGGAGTACATTTCAGTACAATCTTCACCTTGTATGGGTCCAGTCTCCCCTAAATCTCCAAGCCTAAAGTATCATGCTCCTCCAAACTCCATTTTTTCCTCAAATAGGCATTTCTCCAATTTGACAAGTATCTAGAACTGGAGGAAAGGCTAGAAGGTAGTTACCCTGAGATCAGTTCAGAGTATTGGGTTTAGGCCTAGGAAATAATCATGGAAATAAGCCATTTCCCTGGTTCGACTGGTCTTGAAGCACTGAATTCATAAAGCTCCAGAAAATTGTGGGGGCATTTAACCATCCAGATGACCTAAATCAGTTACACTGGATCTGGAAAACTGCCTTCCATTCTTATCTGGACCCAGTTGCGTGCCTCCCAGAGGTCCACAGTGGCAAATGAGCACAGTCCTGACAACTGGTCCATCCAGTTGGGTAACAAGGGTAAAAGATATTGGTTCTAGGGTCATGGTGCTTAAGGTTCCAAAGATACAGCCAAGCCTTAACTCACCATTCTTTCTTTTTTACAAACAGTTCAGGGACTTTGGCAAGGGAGATAGAGGGAGGGACAAACCTCTTCCAGTTCTTTTCCAAGAATACTCATAAAACCACCATCTCTGTCCTAGTCTATTAGCAGATAAAGGAAGCCATGACTATGGTTCTTAGGACTAGACTATTTGCATCACTGAATGGCTTATGAGAAACAGTTTCTCCTTTTCTACCACACAAGGAATATCCCAATAGTCCTGGAACTTAAGAGGAAGTGCTGGTATGGAACGCTGAGTTTCATAATCATGATGTATCAATGTTATTCTCCCTTATGATTTTTTTTTTGCTAACTCCACTTCTTACCTTAGCCCCTCCAATGTGCTGACTGTCAATTTTATTGTACTTTGAGGAACTTCTTGCCTTGTTCTGCTGCTAGGCTTGACTCTAATATAGTGATGTCATTTTAGTACTCTTCAAGAACAAAGGACAACAACCAAACAACCAATTATCAAGGCTATTTCAGTACGTTTCCATCTGGTGCCTTTGCTTGTTTCTTTTAACCACTTTTTTTCCTTCCATGGTTCCTAAGATCATAAATTTAAAGCTGACAGAGCTCTTTCAGCTTTTACAGCTCTTCCTTTTACAGACTTCTGGGAGTTTTGCTTCTTTCTAATATATCTATTATTATTTTTGAGGGGAATATGGAAGAGATAGTTTTGTGATTGACTCCTCATTCCACTATCTAGGCCTTCCAAAATATGCACATGGCCTCAAAAATAAAAAAATCCTCTCAATCAAAGTTATGACTTACCATAACTTCAGAAGAATGATTATAAAGTATGGTTCCCACCTCTTGGAACAGAAGTAATGATGGGAGGTGAAGAGTGAGGCATGTTTTTTCAGACATGGCTAATATGTGGGTTCCTTTTGCCTTATTATATTTCTTTCTTTTTCTGATGGGGGAAGGCAAGGCAATTGAGGTTAAGTGACTTGCCCAAGGTCATACAGCTAGTAAGTGTGTCAAGTGTCTGAGGTCGGATTTGAACTCAGGTCCTCCTAACCCCAGGGCCAGTCCTCTATTCACTGTGCCACCTAGCTGCCCCCAAATGTACTTATCTCTTACAAAGGAGGGCTTTAATTTTATTGGGAAGGCAAAGTAGGGATTAAAGATGCAAAGAAAGAAATCTTTGCAAAGATGCAAAGAAAGAAAGAAAGAAATGAGCATCAGTAAGACATTACACAGAGTAAAGTAGAAGGAAATTCAAAAGGGGACATACAAAAGAAGGACAGTTCTGGCACTACTTTGTCAAATTTGATATATACTTTAGAAAAAAAAGTCACCCATAGAAGCGTTGTGACTTTATATGGTATCCTCTTTCAATGCCTTTCTTTGTATATGGAAATACTCATGTCGGTTAATGACTGTTCAAGTCACAATAAACTCTATGCATATAGAAACAGGCAAACACAAACACCAGGAACCACCACATGCATCAGCATAGACAGGGAAACTAGCAACTCTAGCTCTAAGAATGACCATGTGCTTCAGCATAGCCCTGGGTAAACAGGCAGCCATCAGCAGCCAGACCACCATGTGCCTCATTGTAGCCTCAGGGAAACACAGAAACACCCCCACTGGCTTCACCACACACCAGACACTAGTACTAGGACTCCAGCTCAGTCCTAGGTAAGCTACCAAATCTCTATGACTTCCAACTGCACCAACCACCCCCAACCCTAACTCCTCAGTACCTCACATAAGGGTCCCCTGTGGGCCTCAAGGCAACATCAGTGCAGCACTGAGTAAACAGCCAGACCTGGAGCCCCTGGCACAAGAAGCCTAAGACAGTGCCCTTCCACCCATGGTGCAGAACTGAAATTTAAAAGAAAGGAAGAATACAAAAAAATGGGCAAAAAACAACAAAAAAAAATGATCTGACCATAGAAACTTTATTATGGTAACAAAGAAGATCAAGACAGAAACTCAGAAGACCTATAGTCAAAATACCTATGGGCAAAATCCTGAAGAAAAATGGGAAGTGGTCTTAAGCCCAGGAAAACCTCATGGAAGGGCTCAAAAAGGAGCTTAAAACTCATATAAAAAGAGGTAGAAGAAAAATTGGGAAAAGAAATGAGAGTGATGCAAGAGAATTATGATAAAGGAGTCAATAGCTTGGAAAAAGAAAACAGCTGCTTAAAAAGTAGAATTGGCCAAATGGAAAAAGAGAAATAGAAATCCAACTCCTTAAAAAGTACAATTGGCAAAATGGAAGAGGAACTACAAAAGCTAACTAAGGAAAGCATCTCCTTAAAAGTGGGAATTTGGCAAGTGGAAGCTAATGACTCTATGAGACATCAAGAATCAAACAAATTCAAAAGAATAAAAAAATTGAAGAAAATGTAAAAGACCTCATTGGAAAAATAACTGACTTGGAAAATAGATCCAGGAGAGACAACGTCAGAATCATTGGACTACCTGAAAGCCATAATTAAAAGGAGGACCTGAACAGCATCTTTCAAGAAATTATTAAGGAAAATTGTCCTGATAGCCTGGAACAAGAGAGCAAAATAGGCATTGAAAGAATTCACTGATCACCTCAGGAAAGAGATCCCAAAATAAAAACTCCAAGAAACATTATAACCAAATTACAAAACCATCAGATAAGGAAAAAATACTGCAAATCATCAGAAAGAAACAATTCAAATATCAGGGAGCCACAGTCAGGACTACACAAGACTTAGCAGTTGCAACCTTACAGGATAGGAGGTCATGGAACATGATATTCTGGAAGGCAAAGAAGTTAAGACAAAACCAAGATTCACCTACCTGGTGAAAGTAAGCATAATACTTCAAGGGAAAAAATGATGGTTCAACAAAATAGAAGGATTTCAATCAAACTTTCGTAAGGAGAAGAACATCCTTGAACAAAAATTTGATCTCTAATATCTTTAATATTGAAGAGAAGCCAAGAAAAGGGAAAAATAGAAAAGAAAAGATAAGGAATTCAGTGGAGATGAACTGTTGACATCCCTACATGGGAAGATGATACTTGTAATTCTAAAAAATTGTACCACCAATAATATAGCTAGAAGGAATATACATAGGCAGAGGGTACAGGTATAAGATGAATTTGAGGGAATGGTATAAAAAATAATTAAGGGATGAGAAAGAGGAGTACAATGGGTGCAGAAGGAAGGGAGAGAGGTAGAATGGGATAAATTATTTCTCATGAAAAGGTGCCAAAAATCTCTTACAGTGGAGGGAAAGATGAGAGTGTGGGTAATGGGCATGACTCGAAACTTACTCTCATCAGCATTGGCTCAAAAAGGGAATAATTTAAACAATCGTTCGAATATAGAAATCTATCTTGCCCTACAGGGAAGTAGGAGAAGAAGAGATTAAGTAAGGGAGAGGGGCACTTGAGAGAAGAGAGGGCAGATTGGGGAGGTGGTAGACAGAAGCAAAACAATGTCAAGGAGGGAAAGGGTGAAATGAGAGAAAGGAAAAATAGGATGGAGGGAAACACACAGTAAGTAATCATAACTGTGAATGTGAATGGGATAAACTTTCCCATAAAACAGAAGCAGATAGCAGAGGCATCAAAAACCAGAACCCTAGAAAATGGTGTTTATAAGAAACACACTTGAAGCAGAGAGACACACAGAGTAAAAGTAAGAGCTAGAGCAGAATCTATTATGCTTCAGCTGAAGAAAAGAGAGAGAGAGAGAGAGAGAGAGAGAGAGAGAGAGAGAGAGAGAGAGAAGGAAGGAAAGGAGGGAGAGAGGGAAGAAGAGAGAGAGAGAGAGAGAGAGAGAGAGAGAGAGAGAGAGAGAGAGAAGAAAGAAAGAAAGAAAGAAAGAAAGAAAGGAAGGAAGGAAGGAAGGAAGGAAGGAAGGAAGGAAGGAAGGAAGAAAGAAAGAAAGAAAGAAAGAAAGAAAGAAAGAAAGAAAGAGAGAAAGAAAGGGTAACAATCCTAATCTCAGACAAAGAAAAAGCCAAAATAGGCCTAACTAAAAGGGATAAGGAAGGAAACTACATCTTGCTAAAAGTATTATAGACAATGAAGTAACATCAATACTAAACATATATGTACCAAATGGCATGGCATCCAAATTCTTAAAGGAGACATTAAGTGATTTATAGTTTCATGAACAAACAAAAGATAGAGAATGTGACAAAACAGAAAATAGATAATTTTGTTTATATTAAATTAAAAAGGTTTTTCACAAGCAAAACCAATGCAACCAATATTAGAAGGAAAGCAAAGAGCTGGGAAACAATCTTTATAGTGAGTGTCTCTGATAAAGGCTTCATTTCTAAAATATAGAGAGAAGTGAGTCAAATTTATAAGAAAACAAGGCAGTCTCCAACTGGTGAAATGGTGAAAAGATATGAACAGGCAGTTTTCAGATGAAGAAATCAAAGCTATCTATAGGTATATGAAGAAGTGCTCCAAATCACTTTTGATTAGAGGAATGCAAATTAAAACAACTCTGAGGTACTACTTCACACCTTTCAGATAGGCTAATATGACAAAAAAAAAAAAAGAAAATAATAAATGCTGGAGAGGATGTGGGAAAATTGGGGCACAAATGCATTGTTAGTGGAGTTGTGAACTGATCTAGCCATTCTGGAAAGCAATTTGGAACTATGCCCAAAGGACAACCAAACTGTGCATACACTTTGACCCAGTAATACCACTACTGGGTCTATATCCCAAAGAGATCATAAAAAAAGGGAAAAGGACCTACATGTGCAAATGTATTTATAGCAGCCCTTTATTTTTTTTTTTTTGGAGAGGGGAAAGTAGGGCAATTGGGGTTAAGTGACTTGCCCAAGGTCACATGGCGTGTGTGTGTGTGTGTGTGTGTGTGTGTGTGTGTGTTTTAAGTGTCTGTAGCCTGGTTTGAACTCAGGTCCTCCTGACTGCAGGGCCAGTGCTCTATTCACTGCACCACCTGGCTGCCCCTATAGCAGCTCTTTTCATAGTGGCAAAATATTAGAAACTGAGGTGATGCCCATTAATTGGGGAATAGCTGAACATGCTGTGGTATGTGTATATTATTGTAATGAAATACTATTGTGCAATTAGAAATTATGAACAGGCAGATTTCAGAAAACCTGGAAAGACTTGTGCAAACTGATACAAAGTGAAATGAACAGAACCAGGAAAACACTGTACACAGAATCAGCAACATTGTGCCATGATCAACTAAGAATGACTCAGCTCTTCTCAACAACACAATGATCCAAGATAAGTACAATAGAACCTCTGTTTATGAATTTAATTTATTCTGAGATTCTGTTCATCATGTGATTTGTTCATATTGCAAAAGGAGTTCTCTCATAGGAAATAACGTAAAGTCGGATCATCAGTACCACATCCCCAAAAATATTCATATAAAAATAATTATTTATAATTTTAAGTAAGTCTTTTGTCCCTAATGCACCTGAAATACAATAGCAATGATTAGTAGACAATATAAACTGAAAATAAAACAATTTAACCTGCAATTTACCTTTGAGAAGAATGGTGACTGGCGTGAGGGAGATGAGAGGGAGGAGGAGGAGGAAGGGTTATTACTTGGAAGGAGAATCTCCTTCTATAAGAATATTGGAAAAAATAAATTTAAAAAACTTTTTAAAATTTAAAAAATATATAAGAACATCGGGTATTCCAAAGTCAGGAGTGTACTCTCTTATGTTACTTTCTTTCTTTCTTTTTTTAAAGCAATTGGGGTTAAGTAACTTGCTCAAGGTTACACGGCTAGTCATTATTTATGCGTGGGTGCTCATTTTCTGAGGCCGGATCTGATCTCGGGTCATCCCAACTCCGAGGCCGGCGCTCTTACTCACTGCGCCACCTAGCCACCCCTTTAGGGCAATTGAGGTTAAGTAACTTGCCCATGGTCACATGGCTAGGTTTTTGTTTGTGTGGGTTAAGTGTCTGAGGCCGGATCCGAACTCAGGTCCTTCTGACTCCAGGGCCGAAGCTCTACTCACTGCGCCACCTAGCCGCCCCACTCTTATGTTACTTTGACTAAAAGTAAGACTAATACTACTTACTGCCTTCACTTATTTTTCGTTTTTTTAAAAATCACTTTCATGTTTTGACTCACTAATTTTTTTTCCTTTACGTTCGCTTCTGATGAGGAATCTATCTAACGACATTTGTTTTTGACTTTTTCTCAGAATGTCACAGAAGTGTGACATTGCATTATTGTTAAAAATATTCATGGCTCTAGGGGTAGCTAGGTGGCACAGTGAATAGAGCACTAGCCCTGGAGTTAGGAGGACCTGAGTTCAAATTCGACCTCAGACACTTGACACACTCATTAGCTGTGTGACTTTGGGCAAGTCACTTAACCCCAATTGCCCTCCAAAAAGAAATATATATATTCATGGCTCTCATTGCTACAGCCTTATTTGGGTGATATTTTTCAACAAAATTTTGCACTTTTTCACATAAACATCCTTAATCTCACTTGATGTGAGGTATTCCACCGACCTCTCAACCTCCTTCTCAGATGAGATAGCTTTCCATGCAGATCCATCAGTTCATCCCTCAGGTCAATGCCAAACGAGGCTGATTAGGCAGTATACTGACCTGAGATTCCTATATTTGACATATGAAAGCGAAAAAAAACCCATTGCCCCAGTTGAGCGTCATCCCTTCGAGAGCCATTCAAGTCTAAACATGATGTTTGTACTGCAAATTTTTGCTCGTCCTTTAAGACAAATTTTGCGAAAAAATTTTCCCTCTTCCAACAAAGCATTATGTAAACCACGTTACAGAGGTTCTACTGTATAAAGGACTCATGAAGGAAAATGCTAACCACATCCAGATAAAGGACTGATTTCTAAGCTCTGAATATAGATCAAAGTACACTGGGTTTTTTCCCCTTTTGATCTATTTCTTCTTTCACAACTGTGACTAATATGGAAATATGTTTTCTGTGATAGCACATGTATAACCTATATCAAATTGCCTACCATTTTAGGAAGAGGGGAAGGGAGGGGGAGAGAAAAGTTTGGAACTCAAAATCTTCTAAAAACGAATGCTAAAAATTGTCTTGATATGTAATTGGGAAAAAATAAAATACTATTAAATATATATGTACATAAATACACACACCTATATATAGACTATATTAACATTCTTAAATTCTACATTGAACCTGATGTGTGAGTATTCCTACCAAGGAAGGAGTAGATGCACTTTCACCTCTCTGTCTAGTCAAATGTCATCCTTCATGGTTCAGTTCAAGGCCCACCATTTCCATGAAAAAATCTTAGGACCTCTTTAGCCCATAGTGATCTCCCTATACTATAGCACTTTTGGTCAGCACTCATAACACCTACCTCCCAAGTTTTTTGTGAGGATTAAATGAGATCAAATTTGTAAAGGGTAAGCCTTTACAGGCCTAGCACTTAGTAGATACTCAATAAAGTTATGTTCCATTCCCCTTCTGTCATTCTGACTACAGCATCCCTGAAAAGTGGTCCATCTATCTGTGACTGAGCATCTCTAGTGACAGCAGTGACTTCTGTAATAATTATTGTCACTTCAGTGACAATAAATGGCTAGTTTTATTGAGACAACCTATCTGGTTTTAGGAAAGCTCTAATTTGACCCAATAATATGCTGCTTTCTGTTTTTATTTCAAGGAGACAAAATGGTGCAATGGAGAGAGAGTTGGCCTCAGCACCAGGAAGACCTGAGTTCCAAGGTTTAAGACACCTGGACTTCAGTTTTTAACTTGTAAAATAAGGAGGAGGAAGCTGGACAAGATGGTCTCTCAAGTTTCTTTCAGCTCTTTCAGAGTTAAGATCCCTTGAAAATGTAGGACAATGGTTGGCCTGCATTGGTAGAAAGTTTCCTCACTGGACATTATTCCTTACACTAATGAAATCACAAGTCCATCTGGTCAAAAAAAAATTACTTTACTTTTTTTGAGTAAGTTACTTAAACTCTCTGAGCCTCAGGCAACACCTTGAGACTTATCTACTAAAATTATATACAAGTTGTGATCTGTGTAGGTGAAAAGAGTTCCCACATCTGGGAAACTCTCCACTCCACCTCCAACCCCCAAGGAGTTAAATCTCAGGTCCTTCATGGTCACATATTTGGTTGTTCTTAAGTTGTTTTCAATCCTGTCCAGCTCTCCATGACCCCATTTTGGGTTTTCTTGGCAAAGATACTGGCATGGTTTGCCATTTCTCTCTCTAGCTCATTTTACAAATGAGGAAACTGAGGCAAACAGAATTAAGTGATTTGCCTAGAGTCACACAGCTGATAAGTGTCTGAGGCTGGATTAGAACTAAGGTCCTCCTGACTCCAGGGCTGGCACTCTATCTACTGTGCCACCTAGTTACTCGGTATATTTTACCACCCTCATAAAATTATAGTCTTGCTGATTGTAAGTGCATAATATTCTGTTCTTGAAATTCGCTACAAAACTTAGCAAAATGCACAGAATAGGTGCTCAGTGTTTTAAGGAATTGATTTATTGATTTATTACTCCAAGCTTCTGGGATTTCCTCCTAAAGTAAGATGTAGTATCACTCGTGGCCAGTAGGTGCCACTGCCTAATTTGAGGAAATGTCCCAGGCTGAAAATTCTTTAACCTATCATCATTACATTTAATTGTGCTAGGGGCCGGGGATACAAATACAAAGTTTGAAGCTTTTGTTTCCATCAAATAAATTAGTGTCCTGCTTTCTCAATTCTCTAAGTTCAAAAGTAAAATGAGCAATAAAACATATATAGATATTCTCATGCAGAATCTATGTTAGTAAACAAACATCAGACATGCCCAGAATTCAAGTGGAATTTATTGACATTGTTCTTAGAGTTCTCCATGAATAGTTGACACAAATATTTAGAAAGTGAGAATCATATGCAGAAAACCCCTCAATTAAGTAGATTATTTGGAGAATCATGAGTTCTGGTTCATTGAGTTAATTAGCATTCTGCCAACCACCTCCATTCTTATGAAGGCCTTCTTGCTTTCAAGGTTCAGCTCAGAAGCTATCTCCTATAGGAAGTCTCTCCTGATACCCCTGTTGTTAGTGCTATCTGCCTTCTCAAATTAACTCATGTTCACTTATCTCCTTGACTCTTGGCCCAGGTGTCCCCTCCCAAGGGACTCTGGGCTCAGACACAGGGTTCCAGATGAAGGGGTTAGTATCTCTTGATGACCCCATTGCCCCTGCTCCAGAGTTAAATTCTAGGAAAACCTCAATAAACCTTAGGTAATGCTCTTGTCTAGGTTTTACCCAAAGTAGGCAACAGGTTCTTCAGTTTCTACAAAGTGAATGCAATGCACAAGTATAGCAAAGCCTTTATTTGCTTTATTTAATCATAGTGCAGTCTTTACTTGTTGGGTATGGCACAGCATTTATTTCACCCACCACAGGAATTTCTTAAGACCCATAAACAAAAACAGAAACGTAAAACACTCCAAAATCCCATTAGACTCTTACCTCAACACTCACACCTTGGTAATTAATAAATGAATAAATAAATAAATAGAAAGATAGATTTAGATAGATAAATAAACACAAATAAATAAATGTATACTTTGTCCAAAAACCATTTCCCCAGTCCCTGGAAAAGCTCCTTCACTCAACTTTGAAACTCCAGCCTTGGGACTGAGCTGTCTTATTTGAAGAGCAAGTGCAAACTCAGCTATTCTATTATCTGTCTAGTGACCAATAGCCAGCCCATGCTTCACTGTCCATCCAGCTGTCACTAGCTGCTGACCCCTGATTGTGTATGCAAACAAAAAGACAATAACCAGCCTTCTATCTTTCCCTCTCTTTCCTGATGATGAGGGAGGCAATGCTTTCGTGACCCTTCTAGTGGGGCCTTCCCCACCCAGCCTGCCACTATGTCATTTGAAACATATAGAACATACTGTTTCTGCCTGAGTTGTGCTTTTTTCCCCACCTTGTTCTTAAGTAAAAGAAGATTGGAAATCAGATGACCTTGTGAGCTTTGAAAGGTCTAAAGAGGCAGTAGAGTTTGCCAGCAGCCAGAGCCATCATAACCCCTGAGGAACAACCTTCTTGGTCCAACCCAGCATTGGATTGACCTGAAAACTATGATTCTACATCTCCGGAGCAAGGAAGCAATTCATTCATCAGCTACGTTGCACTCAGAAGTGAACTGAGTTGTGAAGATTCATTTATTTTTATTAGTTGCTCTAAGTTTGAGTTTACTTTTCCCAGGGACTGAAATAGGAAAGAGAGTGGGGACAATGCCCTGGTTCGGGTGCTTTTGTACTTTGATCCTTGCAATATCATTTCAGTAAATGTCTCTTTGTTAAAATATAATTAATGTTCATTGGTTAAATTATATTGGGGCACTAGTCATTGGCAATTAATATAGGGGGGACCCTTGCTGCAACGTGTTGACTTAGGAAACCACATATTAGTATTATCTGTGTTCTACTATATTTTTATTTATTTTGTTAAATATTTCTCAAATGCATTTTAATCTGGTTCTAGCAGCACTGGGGAGTGTTGTGAGCTGTGACTGTCAGTCCAGTGTTTGGCATCTCTGAGCTAGTCCAACCTTTCCATTTTGTAGATGAGGAATCTGAGGTCCAAGAAGTCTTGCCTAAGGTCACACAGGTGGGGGATTTGACCTAAGGTCTCATGAGCTCAAGTTAACCGCTCCAAGATCACTCCAAGATGTGTATACACACACTATATACATGTATATATTTAAAACCACAGTAGTGCTTTTTATGGAGACAAAAAAACGGAAGCTAAGAAGATGCCCATTGACTGGGGAGTGGCTGAACAAGTTGTGGTACATGGATGTAAACAAATACTATTATGTTGCAGAGAACAAGGATGTGTGGTTTGAGAGAAAGCTGGGAAGCCTTGTTATGAACTGATGCACAGTGAAATGGGCAGAACCAGAATAATGTACACTATGACAACAACATTGTTAAAAGGAAAATTCTGTTCCAGATATAGGTGAAAGAGGCCTAAGAGGCTGGGTTGAATTTGTTCACTCATTATATCTCCTGAAAATGTCTTCCCCAAACCCTAGTGCTATACTCTGTACTCATCAAGCTTCTAATTAATGTGTGTTAAGTGAATGAATCAAAATGGCTTTAAAAACACAGACACACACACACACACACACACACATACAATAAAATTTGCTTTCTTTTGATGTATTTCTTTCTCCTAAAATTCAAATTCTTTTTTAAAAATTCCTGTTTTGGGGCAGCTAGGTGGCACAGTGAGTAGAGTGTCAGCCCTGGAGTCAGAAGGACCTGAGTTTGGATCCGGCCTCAGACACTTAACGCACACACAAACAAAAACCTAGCCGTGTGACCTTGGGCAAGTTACTTAACCCCAATTGCCCTCCAAAAAGCAAAAAAAAAAAAAAAATTCCTGTTTAAAAAAAAAAAAGACGTTTCTGGATAGTTTGAGCTGTAAAAAAATCCATATGATGTCACTGGTAGAAGACCTTCCTCTACTAAAGCAGATTACAATACCTCATGCCTTTTCTTTCTCTGTGATTCACATCCATGTTTTCCTAGAAATTTTCCAAATGAGATTTACTGGATGAGCTGGAATCCTTCCTCATTCATTCACTCTCTTTGGTACTGATGTCTTGGCTCTTTGTCCAGTATTAGTGTGGCCTAATTTAAGTATCTCATGCAGAGAGATGAACCAGGAGACTGGGAAACTCAAGAAGTATTTTGCTTAATTGAATGTATTCAAGCTTTCTCAAGCCAGGAAAGAAAGCTATTCAGTATAGTGAGTGGGTAAAGCATTGGACTTGGATTCAGTCATCGTGTTCAAGTCTTGCCTTGGTTGTGACCCAGGACAAGCCATTTTTCTCTCTGGTGCCTCAGTTTCCTCATACATAAAACAAGGGTGTTGACATGTAAGGTCCTTTCCAGTTCTAAACCTAGGATCCCTCAACATGGAGACTCTGCCCCCATGTCCTGCTTCCTAACATCTGCCCTCCACACCCTTCTCCCAGGGGAACAAGGTTGACATTACTTTTCCCAGAAGGGCAACTGAGCCACCATCAAAGGCAGGCAGTACCACTCCTCATTCCCATCTCGGTGGGCTTGGGCCTTGTGGGTTCTGCAGCGACTGGGATGGCAGCCTTGATTAAGGGGGAGGTCAACTATCAGGCTTTAAGTACACAGGTAAATATTGACCTCTCCCACATAGAGCAGTCCATCCCAGCCCTGGAAAGACAGGTGGACTCTCTGGCAGAGGTGGTTCTTCAGAACCGCAGGGGCCTTGACCTTCTTAAACAGGGTGGCCTGTGTGCAGTCCTTGGTGAGGCTTGTTGCTTCTGTGCAAACAACTCTGGAGTGGTGAGGGAGAGTCTGAAGTTGGTAAGCCAGAATATTGCTAATGGACAGAGGGAGCTGGAAAATTCTGAGAATGGGTATCAGTCCCTGTTCCCCTGGAACATTCCCCTAACTCACTAAATTGATATCAGCCTTGGTATTAGTATTAGCCTCTCCACCTCCTGATCATAGCCCTAATTGTAGGACCCTAACTCATTAATTGTTTTCTATAATTTGTCAAATGCAGTGTTAACTCTATTAATGTTAATTATCAGGGACCCCCCCCACCATTCTTTAGGAACAGAATTGGGTAATCTAGATGTGACCCCAGCTATGTCAAAGGTTTGACATACCTACAAGAAAGAGTAGGGAATGTTGGACACAGGTCCACTGTGCCCTTCCCCCATTGATTTGTGACTTTGCCCTTCCCAAATGTTGGACAAAAATCCACTCACCCTTTCCTTGATTTGTAAAACAGGCAGTCCAACCTTCCCTTTCCTTGATTTGTAAAGCAGAGAACTCGCTTAATTTGTAAACAGGCAGAACCCCCACCCCTTGCTTTCCCTTGATTAATCTGTGGGCAGGAGTCCCAGCCTAGGGTTTCGCGCTGGCGGGAAATTCAAATGTATACTGACCAATCACTAATTGTAGTTTCAAGTATAGTTTCAGCTTACATCACTGTAATTTCAGCTTACGTAACTTGGCTATGGAACCTCTATAAAACTGTCACAATGTCTGTGCCAAAGCACTGTCTGATTTGGGTGACCATGTACCCCAACAGTCGGGTCGGGGTTCCCAACTTAAGAGGCTGATCAGGGAAATTCTCTCAATAACTTGATGAGCTCACAGGGTGGTGAACCTAGTCTGAGACTTTGGCTGCCCCTCCCTGTGAAGGGTGGAGACATCCTTATTCTCAGTTTAGCTATTTTTTACTTCACGTGTACCCATTGGGGATGAATGTGCTGATGGGGATTGTGGTGGGAGGAGCTATCTCTTTGTACTAGGCCTATTTAAAAAAAAAAAAAGAATCAAATATGATTTCATTGGACCAGTGATGAAATATTCCAACCAATTTCTCAAAGGAAAGTGACGGGTTCAAGGACAAAATGAGACATATGTTTTTGGACATGGGTAATCTCAGGACTTGTTTTCTGTGACTGCACACTTAATATAGGGGCTTTGTTTTTCTTCCTTTTAATTTTTGGAAGTGAGAAGAGATGGAGGAAATGGGTAGCCATGTTATTATTGTTGTTTAGGCATGTCTGACTCTTCATAACCCCGTTTGGGGATTTCTTGGCAAAGACACTGGTTTTGGTTTGGCAAATGGCAAAGACAAATGGTTTGCCATTTCCTTCTCCAGTTTTTTTTGTTTTGTTTTATAGATGAGGAACTGAGGCAAATAGGGTTAAGTGGCTTGCCCAGGGTCACATAGCTAGTAAGTATCTAATGAAAAAAAAGAAAGAAAGCAAGTAAAGGAGGCCATGGAAGGATTTTTTTTAAATGCAAAGGACTGAGGAAAGGTCAATAAGAAACACAGGGGGCAGCTAGGTACACAATGAATAGAGCACCTGCCCTGAAGTCAAGAGGACCTGAGTTCAAATGTGACCTCAGACACTTGACACCTAACTAGCTGTGTGACCTTGGGCAAGTCACTTAACCCCAATTGCCTTGCCTTCCCCCCTCAAAACAAAAAGAAACAGATAAGCAGCTTTGAAAATAACATGTTTGATTTATTATGGGGTTAAAAGAAAGGCAGACTTCAATAAGACAGATGCAGAGTTCCAATACAATCTTTGTATATAGAAATGTTCATCTTATCTAGTGCTGTTTAGAAAGTCAAGGAGGACCTGATGGACTTAGGATGCAGATTCACACACACACACACACACACACACACACACACACACACACACACACACACTCACACACACGCGCACACACACGCACACTTACCGTGACCAATGTGGGAGTTGGTTTTGCTTGAGATGCACATTTGTAACCTTACTTTCTTTTACTTTTTTTACCCAGAGGAAAGGGGATGGAAGCCATTAAAGAAACAGATTTTTTTGTTAATTGAAATCCTTTCATTTAATTTTAAAAGTAAGTATAAGAAAAGACAGGGGGATCATCAGGTGCAGCGCTGGCCTTTCCTCCTTTCCCCCTTTTTCCAGTGAAATCTTGGGATATCAGCAGAATTAAGAGCAAAGAGCAAATCTGGATCCTGAGAGGGTTGAAGTGGGGGAAGGGAGGGCTCTCCCCTCAGTAACTGCCAGTGGTGACTTTGGGGCAAAAGCATGCTTCTCGGCCATATGGCCCAGGAGGAGAGTTCCTGGACCCCCTAAGATCTGGCCCCAGCCTTGGATAAGGCGGGCATAAGAGGCAAAACCTCCCAGCCTGAGAGATGACAGCCCCAGAAAGGGGAGCTACACAGTCTTAGTGGTGGGAGCTCCTGAACCACAGCTTTCCAACAGAATATATTGAGAGTTCCTGAACCTCAATGTCAAGGAAGAGAAGGGAAGGTTTCCTGTACAATGTGGCCCTGTAATAAAGCCTCCTAGAAAAGCGGGTCCTGAATAGAACTAGCCTTAACGTGCTTATCACGTTAAGAGAATAGACGAACAAACCATCAGATTGAACGCATCAGAGTATCACTGCACCATAAAAAACAAGAAATGTGAGCAGTACAGAGAAATTTAGGGATGTTTGAATGAGCTGATGCAGAGCAAAGTAAGTGGAACAAAGAGAAGGGGACAAGACGCATTTACTGAGCACCCACTGTGTCCAGGCTCTGTGCTAAATGCTTCCCAAGTTCTCTCTCAGCTGATTCTCACAAAAACCTTGCGAGGTAAGTGTTATTACCCCCATTTTATAGTTTAGGAAACTGAGGCAGAAAGAGGGGACTTGCCCAGGGTCACATTGAGGCTGGGTTTGAACTCAGGTCTTCCTGACTCCAGGACCAGTGCTCTATTCACTGCACCACCTAGCCACCCCTTCACTTTTTTCTTTCTTACAAGACAGGGCTTATTTGTTGGGGTTTAAGGGTGGGGATACATTACCTTGTAAACTCTGAGAAGCTATTAAAATGAAAGTTTGCTAGTGTAGAAAATGTCCTCTCTTTGTTCCCAGGATCAAAGAAAATTCACTGAAGAAGTGGTAACCAGCCCACTTTCCAGATGCAATTGAGATCCAATAGCAGTATAATCCACACCAAGAGACACTCTATTCATAGAGGCAATTTCTGGAAATCAAAATTTCTGGAGAAATCAACAAAGTGGTCAAAATCATACTGATCATATTTTCCAAACTCAGAATCCTAAATTTCAGACTTTGAAGGGAGCACAAAATTAATTTCTACAGCAGTTCTAATATGGTCAAAACTAGGAGACATGGTGGGTCTTTGTTCAATCCCTTTGGGATTTTCTTGGCAAAGATACTGGAGTAGTTTGCCATTTCCTTTTCCAGGTCATTTTTTACAGATGAGGAACTGAGGCAAATGGGGGAAGTGACTTACTTGCTCAGGATCACACAGCTAGGAAGTGTTTTAAGGTGCTTATCAAGGGGTGAGTGGATGAACAAACCATCTAGGAAGTGTCTTAGGCCAGATCTGAATTCAGGAAGATGAGTCTTTTTGACTCTGGGCCCAGCACTCTATCCACTGCACTCTTGAGCAAATTATTTCATCGCTACTTATCTCAGTTTATTAAATTATAAAGGGGATAAAAATAGCACCCACCTCCCAGGGTTGTTGTAAAGATCAAATGATATGATGAATTAAGTGTTTAACACAGTGCCTGGTATATGGTAAGCACTATATTAATGTTGACTATTTTTACATCATCATCATCATTATTTTGCAATATATTTGCAATTGTTTTATAATTTATAAATTTACAATGTATTTGTAATTATTATTTTTAATCTAATATAATTACTCTATACTAGATAGCTTATACTGGGTTTTTAGATGTGACTAGTATAAAATGCCCAAAGTGATAGATAAATGATTTTCTATATAACATTAATTTGGAAATGCTTTTGGCTGAACTGATGTCATCTAACTGGTAATATATTTTGTTTCATATTTTAAATACAGGATATCATGTATGCTATTATTGTGTCTCTAAAATTTTCTTGTATCGTGAAATCCAGGAAATCATTGGATCAAAAATGCTGCTAGAAAAATAACTTTTCTCTTAATCCAGATGCTGCTCGAATATAAACTGAGCTGTTAAAAGAATGTGGTTTAAAAAAAAAAAAGTTTGGGGGCAGCTAGGTGGCGCAGTGAATAGAGCACCAGCCCTGGAGTCAGGAGGACCTGAGTTCAGATCCGACCTCAGACACTTAACACAAAAACTAGCCTGTGACCTTGGGCAAGTCACTTGACCCCAATTGCCCGCCAAAAAAAAAGGCAAAAAATAAAAGCTTGAAAACTGTTAAATGTTTAAAGGGGCATATTTGCTTTAAAGCAATAATTTACTATTGAGAGAAAAGTTGCACTGACCCCTTAAGATATGCTTTTCTATGATGTTCTTGGGGGCCCTTCATTTGTGTGTGGTCATAAGATTATGTCAGCTATACTGACAGCATGTGATAAAATTCTAAACTACCAGTTTCTTACCAAAGTAAGGAAGCTTACAAGTTTTAGTTTCATCTGAGATTATTTGACTATCATTTATGAAAATTATGAAATTATATCTATTAATAATAGTATCTATTGGAGTGACATCTTTGAATTAACTTAGTAACAATGCACTTTAGATTCAGAGATTTTATTCTGCCTTAGGGGGTTAATGGGCAATATGGATAGCTGCTGGTCTGAAATCTTACAGCAGCCAGCAGTTTTTGGGGTGGAGCGGTGGTGGTGAGTTGACTATTTAGCATTCACTGTATCTGTAAAAACCTCCAGAATGGGGTTATTCTTAATTTATAAATGAAGGATAATTAAAATGTCCTCATATTTTGCTCACTGTTACCTGTTAGGGAAACGTGAGAATATTAATAATATCCAAGTCCTGAACTGTGAATTGTGAAATCTTACTATTTGAGGTAAAATCTCTTGGGATTACAATTTGATATTGTTTTGAGTTTTTGATTCCAAGTATGACTGTCTAAGTTGTCATGAAGTCAGTAGTTCACCATTCAAGGGTAATGCCATGTACTATAGTCTGAGAACTGCTACAGTTGGATGTTTGTCCCTGGAAAAAGTTGAAGGGATGACACTGGCATGGGCTAAGGTAGGAGCCTCTTGACTCAGTTTCCCCATTATATAGTTTCCCTTCTAAAGAGAAAATTGCCCCACCTGGTTCATTCTAAGTTTGGCTTTTGATACCCTGTAAATAACACAGAGCTTTACTACATGACTGGCTATCAAGTATGCCCCTTACCTGTAATCACACAAGCTAAGGGAGTTTTTTCCCCTGTTATTGCTTATGTCAGGTCAGTGCTCTTAAAGGAAGGGTCTTGATATTGCTATAACTGCATTTTACTTTTCTAAGTAAATTTCTATAATCAGGGCAGGTGAACAATGGAAGTTTTGTGAATAGAAAATTAAATCTATTAATTAATAGCTTAATCCTGAAACATCTCTGAATTACTCTAATAGGATGCAAGTATGAAAAATCTTACTGTTTTCAATCTGAATTTGTAATCAATTCCATATCCTATGAGTTCTTGGATTTGTCATCCAGTTACTATTTATTATATGTTCATGTATAAGATTATGTCTTTGACAATTCTCATTCAGGATGATATGGGGATACTTTCCTCATAAGGGGGGAATAAAACAAAGTGTAATGTAAAAGTTTTCTAATTAAATGGATGGTAAATTTTGATAAAGCAACAAGATCAGATAGCTTTCTCTAAGAAGTATGATTATATACACACACACACACACACACACACACACACACACACACACACACACACACACACATCTGTCTGTCTGTCTATATCCTAGACAGCAAAGTGATATAGTGGAGTGCCTAGCCTAGAGTCAGGATACTTTCTAGCTGTGTGACCCTGGGAAAGTCACTTAATCATGTTTGCCTCGGTTTCCTCATCTGTAAAATTAACTAGAAAAGGAAATGGCAAACCACTCCAGTATCTTAGCCAAGAAAACCCCAAATGGGATCACAAAGAGTTGTGGGTTCCAAATGTTTCTAATGGGATATACAGACCTTAAGTATGTTTTAGTAAAAAGTTCTCAAAATTAGGTTAAGGATTTTACATATAAATTGTACTGAAAGTTAATTACCTCATGGATTTTTTTTTCTTTTAGGAGTCTTCCTTCAGCCTGTGGTTTTGTTCAGTCAATTTTCAGTCATGTCCAACTTTTTGTGACCCCATTTAGTTTTCTTGGTAAAGACACTGGAATGGTTTGTCATTTCTTTCTCCAGCTCATTTTACAGAAGAGGACACTGAAACAGAGTAAAGTGACTTGCCCAGGGTCACACAATTAGTAAGTATCTGAGACCAGATTTGAACTCAAGAAGATGAGTCTTCCTGACTCCAGGCCTAGAGCTCTGTCTTCTGTACCGTTTAGTTGCTCTAGCCTGTTGTTGGTAATGTCTATATCAGGTATAGGATTTAGGTAAAGATAGAAATAGCAAGTTATAATAACATAGCACTCTGAAATCCTCTAAAGTTTCAGGCAAATTGTGGTCTCCTAATTTGATGTCCTTTCCTTATAACTTTGGTGTTAATAAAATCAGAACCATAAGGCTTAAGCTGGTTTTTACCATGTGAATTAATTACTGGAAAACCAAATTTAGGACATTGTACTAAATTGTATTGAAGCTTGTTAATGAAAGATTTTTAGCCGAATTACTTAGGAATCTCTTCAAGTGGCATGGAAGCAGAGAAGCCAATCTTCAAGGAGGCACTCCCTTCAGAGCTGCCCTGAGAAGAAGACCTATTCCAGAATGTCCAAGACAAGATGTTTCTACGGACCAGATGACGACATAGAACATCTGGGATCCGAGATGAAATGTAATGATGAAATGAACTTTGGGAGTGGGTTACTAAGTTTTTTGATGCTTGATGTTATTTAATACTGATGTTCATCATTGTATATTGCTTCATGGTTTTTATGTTTGACTGAGAGAGGGGTATGTCCTCCTTCCTTTCATTTATTGCCTGGGGATCAGAGCCATTTTTCCTGCAACTTTTGGTCAACTGAAAGCCTATTTTCTGCTTTATTAATCTCACCTGGTCAAAACTTGACTTATGAAATACTAATGTCATTCCTCAGGTAGAGAAGCTAAAGGGGAGCTTGAAGCTCCCCACAATGATTTCGTTATTACCCTCATTAACTGAGTGAGAGGATTTCTCTGACTCTGAGTGTTCTTGGTTACCTTGGGAATTTGCTAATTCCTCCTCCAAAATTAGCCCATGATAAGTAATTTGTTCTGTAGCCTGACTCAGTTTGCCCTTAGACTCTATTTAACTGCTTTCTATCTCTATATTTCTTTTTCACTGCTCAGTTTTTCTTCTTGAAAAAAACTGTCTTGCTTTCTTCTAAACCTCCTGCAATCTGGCTTCTGATCTTACTGTTCAACTGCAGTTACCAGGGACATTTTACCACCAAATCTAATGACCTTTTCTCAGTTCTTGTACTTCTTGACCTTTTTGAAGCGTCTGACACTGCTGACCACCCACCATGCTGGGACTCTCCCTTTAAGTCACTTAACACTGGGCTGGCACCCACTAGATATCTCTCACTGTTGTTGCATGCTGGGCCTGCTTTCTTTTTCTGTCACACATCTCTGGTCTTTTTGATGCTGCTTCTGACATATCAGTGGAAATCTGCTCATGCTTCTCTGTCTGTCCATTGCTCTTTAAGTGACCCAGCTCTGATTCTTTGAGGACTGTGGCATTGCATACTTCACAGACATACATAGCAGGAGTAAAGAATAATAATCATAGCTAATATTTATATAGTACCTACTCTATACCAGGCACCAGCTAAGCACATTATGATTATTGTCTCTTTTGATCTTTATAACAATCCTGGGAAGTAGGTGCTATTAAGGGACTTGCCCAAGGTCATGCAGCTAATAAGTATCTAAGTCTGAATCTTAACTCAGGTCTTCCTGACTCCAAGCCTGGTAACTCTATGCCCTAGCTGCCCATATGTTGGGGTTGAAAAGATGGGTTTGGTTTCAGCCAGAAGTGCTGAGCAGTTTCTCAAATGAAATCTAGCCAGTTCTCTTACTTCCATTCATTTCTGGGTCCTTCTCATCGTCCGTCTGTAGTGTCTACCCAAGATATATGTACTAATGGGCTATCTCAATGGGCCATCCAGTTAGTCAGTTAATAAACATTTATTAAGCACCTACTATGTGCCAGGCCTGGTGCTAAGTGTTAGAGATACAAAAAGAGGCAAAAGATAGTTCTTGCCCTTGAGGCATAATTTAATCTAATCTAATCACCCGCCCGACTATATTTCCTACTATAAGCACATTTATAAGCAAATATAATCAGCATTCTTCATCTATTTTTTTCCTGCGTTCAGCCATTGGATCATATATTTAGAGCTGAAAGAGCCCTTAAAAGGAATGTATTACAACACTCTTATTTTCTTGATGGGAAAATGAAGACCCAGCAAGATTAAGGGACTTTACCCAAATAGTAAGTCGTGGAGCTGGAACTTGAGCCCTAGTCTGCTGACTCCAAATTCTTTAACTACCCCATGCATGTTACATCTCTTTTAAGTGACTGTGAATACTATTTGGGAGGCTCTGTGATTTTTCCAGGGCTTGACACAATCAAAACAATATCACCCTCAAAAAGAAGTATCTGGAGCACCTAACCATCCATCCATGGCTAATCCTTTTTCCATTTGGATTCTGCACTGGAATTCCTCCATGTGTTATATGTGTTAGAATTCCTCCATGATGACAGTGAACATTTTGGCAAGCACAGGTCTCCCTGTTTAATACCTCATCTGATATTAATAATTGATGGATTGTCAAAACCTTTCTAGGAATCTTGTATGATCCTGGCATGTGATGGGACACACCTTTTTGGAAGAGAATCTCTAAGGCAGAATTTTGCTCTACCAAATCTAATACTTGTACGATCAACAAATAATCAAGATCTTGTATTCTATTCACTTTTCAGGTCAACCATGTGGCTGTAAATATGTAGAGAAGAGACACTTAGAAATTTTGTCAAAAACTCAAGTTGGATTCCCTGTGTGTTTCGGAGATCCCTAGGTAAAATTTGGTGCTTTATGTTCTTGCAGGGACTGAGAGAACATAAACCTTGTTTGTTTTTGTGGGGTCAGAACAGAAGGTGCCTCTTTTGGAAGAGGGAAGAGGGTTCCCCCCAAGGACCCAGTACCATTTTGTTACAGCACTCAGTTCCCAAATGAATGTACATATAAAAGCACCAAGCCAAATTGACTTCATTACTCAACTGAAGGTTAGAGGGTGACCCAGAGAATTCCAGGTCCTCTATCCTTTTAGGGACAGCCCACAGGATCTGGAAAGCTCCTTTAGGGATGGGTTTCCTTCAGAGTTAGGAAACTGGATTTTCTTTGCTTTTAAAACTCTTTATTGTCTTTGGTTTGGGGAAGACTAAGGCAGACTCATGTTAGTACTGAGCAAGTAGAAATCTCTGATAAACATTGTAAAATGTGCTTTGTTAATTTAGCATGGAACTTTATTTGGGGCAGTCATAATGTCCTATACATCCCAGACTATATGATATCTGTGCAATGTTGACTGTTTGGGGACTTTTTTCTGTATGCCACTGGAGGAGTAAATGAAAAGACAAATCATGTGCTTTCCTGTGACCTTAGAGGACTGTTGTGGATTGGAGACATGGACAGTATGTTCAAATGCACCCTAGCCAACTTACCAAGGACAGGAATTTTTTCAAACAGAGGGAAGAATGCAATGGGGGTTGAAGCATGCACACTATGCTCTCCCTGCTGGCAATTAGAGAGGAGACTTAGTGTGCTTGCTAGAAATGTATGATGGTGTGTAATAGGGAGGATTTATCCCAATTCAGAATATGTGTAAGAATCCTTTGATTATTTCAGATTGGTTTATTGGGTGTTGATGGAAAGTCTTTTAACTACCTTCTGATCTAGACCTGAGTATACATACAAAAGGTACAGCCTGATGAATGCTCCATCTCTTCCCTGTGACTTTCAAGTGAGAAGGAAGAAAAATTGTAAGCCTCCAGACGGGGAGCACCTACTCCTCCTGGGTCACCATATGGCCACAAACACATGTCACTGATTTTTTTTTCTGTCCCTTTTATGTTTATTTTTTCCTGATCTTACATAAAGGAATATCAGAGATGGAATAGACCAGTCCTGTGGTATCCTCTCCTAGCATCATGGCAGCAGAGAATGGGATCTAGAAGTAACTTCCAAGACCATCTAGTGCAACTTCCTTATTTTGCAATTGTGCAGACTGAGGTTCAAAGATATAAGTCACTTGACTTACCCAAGGACGTCCAGGTCTCAAGAATCTACCTTTTAGTCCTCTAAAATGGCATTCCCTCCAACACAGACCTCTCTGGTCCAACTCACCTCCCATCTTTGTGCTCTTTATGATCATTTCCACATCCTTATTCCATCATCACAGACTGTGAGGCTATCATCCTAATGTAGTGACTTTATCAGCATTGATGAATAAGAATTTCTCACAGAAATGTCGGCATATCTTTAACACTGTTGAACTTTAAATGCTACCTGGATAATCTGGCTTCACAGGCTCTCATGCCACATTTTCTGCATGTGTGTTTTTTCCTTCATTGCTTCTTATTATTCAGAATCTTCCACCATTCTCTTGCCTAGGGTTTTGCAAATAGGTTTATATTCTAAACAAGTATTACTCTTTTATGTTTCATCCCTCTACTTGGAGCAGAGATTATTGATGACTAAGACAGTTTCAAAGTTTCTTTGTCTTCTCCATTTTGAGAATTGTTCCATATTTGTTGAACTTTCAAATGAAATGTCCATAGCCCTTAGCACTGTTCTTTTACCAATTTCCCATTTTTAGTCCCAATAGATTTCTACAGAATCACAGAACTTCAGAGCCAGAAGGAACCTCAGAGTTCATCTAGTCCAACTGGTACTTGAAGGAAGATCCTTTAAAACCTGAAAAAATGGTCCTTCAATCTTTGCCTGAAGACCTTAAGTGAAGGAGAGTCAGTTGTTTTCTGAGATAATCCTTTCTGCTTTGGGATAGCTTCACCTGTTAGTAAGTTTTTCCTTATATTAGGTCTAAATTTTGACTCTTTGCCACTTCCACCCATTGCTTCTAGTCCCTTTGGGGCTAAACAGACCAAATTTAATCCCCTGTCCAGGTGACAGTCCTTCAGATTCCTGAAGACAGCTCTCGTGCCCCTACCCCACTGTTCTCTTAGTTTCTTCAGTTGATCCTCTATGGCATAAATTCGAAGCTCTCCAATATCATTGTACCCTCTCCTGGATCCTCTCTGACTTATCGATATTCTTTCCAGAATGAGATACAGTACCACAAATTGAAGACAACATTCCAGATTTGGTTGGACCAGAGTAGGGCACAATGAGACATCATCTCCTTCCTGGATACTGTACCTTTCTTAATGCTGCCTAAGACAATATTCACCTTCTTGGTCTTTTTTCAGGTAAATTCCTATCTAGCTATATCCACCCATTTGTACTTGTTACTTTTTTAAATCTGTGTAAGACTATATTTATCCCTCTTAAATTTCATCCTATTTGATTAGGCCCAAACTGTCAAGATCTTTTAAAATCCTGACTCTGAGTCTAGAACAATTTACTAGGTTCAGAAGATTCCTGTGGTCTGACTGACATAACTTACAACGGGTTTGCTTTCATTGACTTTATTTAAGGATACACAGAGATTGAATTTAGCAGTCTTATAATGGGCCTAAGCAGCAACAGCTGCTCCTCCTCAAAGTTTCTTTTGCCCCAGAGTCTTCCAAAATGTCAGGGATGTGACAGCTGGAACTGGGAGTCTACTCCACATGGGTTGGGATACCTTGAAGGGATCCACCTCTTTCAGGGGACTGTGGCTGAAAAAGGAACTCTAGATCAATAACCACATATGACAGAATTTAGCTTGAGCTTAACCTGGTCCAGGCACTGTTTTCTCCCATAGTGTTACTCCATCCTGGGTTCAAGTACCAGGAATATTCCTAAACTTTAGTGATGCATTCAAGCTGGAGGAAGCTGTATATCTCCTAGCCTGAACATATTTAAAAATATTTAACATTTATATAGCACTTACTATATGCCAGGCACTGTGCTAACAAATATTATCTTATTTGATCCTCAGAACAATCCTGAGACATAGATGCTATTATCATTCCCATTTTAAAGATGAGGAAGCTGAGGCAAACAGAAGTTAGATGACTTGCCCAAGGTCATGCTGCTAGTAAGTGTCTGAGGCCAGATGTGAACTCAGATCTTCCTGACTCCAAATCTATCTACTATATCACTTAATTGCCCCCTTTCCCACAAAACTATGTCATTTGATGTTTTCACTGTGTCTCTAGCTTTATCATCTGCAAATTCAACAAGTATACCATCTATATCTTTATCAAAATCATTGACAAAAATGTTAATCAGAGTTAGGTGAAGCATGCATCTCTGGAGAACTCCAGTGAAAACCTCCTTCCTGGCCACATTGCCAAACAATTAATGATTTCCCTTCAGGGTTTGTCATTCAACCAGTTTCAAATGAATCTCAAGCCTACATCTTTCCATCTTTTCCAAGAGAATAGCATAAAAGACCTAAGCAAATGCTTTGCTAACATCTGGGTAAACTGAGTATTCTCTTGATCCACCATTTGGGTAATCCTATCAAAAAAGGAAACAAAGTTGAGTCTGGCATGACTTATTCTCCACCAAGCTCTTTGTAATCATCATTCCTTTTGTAGACTCTCACTAACTCTAACTATGTCAGGTTAGACATTTATCCTTTCTACTAATTTCGTGCAGATTTTGATCTTGGCTCTAATAATCTGATGGTTTTGGCTGCCCATCAAGAGCTGATTCGGAAATGACTCCCATATCAGTAACCAGTTGTTTCCTGTCTGTCAGAAGAACTGTTAGTTTCATTTCATAGAATGAAAGAGGACCTCACATTTAGAGGTCTAAAAACTTTCGTTCTTCTCATTCTCTTACCTCCTTTTCCTCCATTCTCCCACGCTCACTACCAACACAGAGGGGGCTTCATGGGATTGGGAGTTATTTTGTATTTTTCTGTTTCATGGGTTACCATGGTTAAATAATTCATCACCTAGTGACTTTTCCAACATGAAAGAACCTGCCAGAACTTGTCCTCTATGGGCATAGACTTCAAGAACTCATGATGAAACATTGGAGGATTTTTGTAAAATAATAATAATTGGGATTGTAGAAGAACAGAGAGGCAAACACTATAGATATGCATAACATGTGTTAGTATGGACCCATTTTTATGAGCAACCATGTTTCTTCAGCCTGTACTTTTCCATCTTCTATAATTCTTAACATTTTGTGAGATATTTTTATTGTGAAGCTGACTCATAGCTTTAAAACCCAACTCAAAGCCATCTCCTCCACAAAATGTCTCCTGATTTCTTCCCCCCTTGCTCCCCACTTCCAATAGGAAAGACATCCCTCAGAACCCAACTCTTCACTTACTATGTATTACAACTAGGTCCTGACTAGTGAAAATAATGAATTCTTTTGAAATGGTTGGATTAGTCTAATTCACAATGCATATTCCCATTAAGCCAAAGTCAATTATCACATTTTACATAATTATAACTCTGAATCACATGACTTTGAATACACATAACTATTTCAGGGGATTCATTGTTCATATTAATCGGTACCTGGCTGTAGTATATATTATAGTTATGAGAGGAAGCAGGGATAGAAATGCTAGAGTCAGGAAGACTTAGATTACAAACCTTACCTTCAGACACCTACTGGCTATGTGACTCTGGGTGAGTCATAATTTCTCAGTGTCTTAGGCAACTTCCCTAGGAGGAAATAGAACCCTCTTACTGGGAGATGAAATTACAAGTGCTTTGACAATCCTGATAGAGTTATCTAGGTTTAAGGCTTATTTGCCTACTTGACTGTAGCCATTGTCTTATTTTGGCTATTATGACCCAATGAACAATTCAGTGTATTACTGATATGTGAATTCTACCTGCAGAAGTTAGGTTAAGTAATAGATCAAACAAATTATTATAAAATATGGACTATTAATGCCTGACCTGTGGTGGAGACTTCTAAGCTCATATTGGTCTGATCAGCCACAACTGGACATGCTATATCTTGACCCCAACATGATGACATCATTTTGGTCCTTTTTAAGAACAAAGGACAACAATCAACCAATAAATCAATATTTATTTTGATGATGATGATGACTATTGCTTATCTTATGCTAAAATTTCAAATGCATTGTCCATTTGAGGAGACACCTTTCCCAAGAAAAATAAGCATGTATTAAGTATGATATTTAGGCCAGCTAGGTGGCATATTGGATAGAGTGCTGGGTCTGGAGTCAGGGACAAGAGTTTGAATTTGGCTTCAGGCACTTACTAGCTGTGTGACACCAGCTGTGCAAGACACTTAGCCTCTGTTTCTCTTAGTTTCCTCCTCTGTAAAATAAAGATAATAATAGCACCTACCTTACTACGTTTTCATGAGGATCAAATGAGATAATAATTTAATAATGGCATATAATAAACATTATATAAGGGTCAGCTATTTTTATTTACTTACTCTTTTCAGTTCACATGCTAAAACTTTAATGGATTTCTTAGTAACTTTTGTAAAAAAAGCTTTGCCACTCCAGTCCCTCCCCACCTCCTCCAAAGGCTATTTTAAGATAATAAGAATGTCTTCCAAGGTCATTTTCAGGATAATTATTAGTACCTGAACTGGGCAGATTTCCTTCCAAGGTCACAAAAATTATATATATTACATATAATCCTTACACTAATTATGAGAATGAATGAATGAAAAGATCATTTATTAAGTGCTTACTTGTGCAAAGTGCTTTTAATACAAAGCAAAAAAAGTCATGCATCCCCTGCTTTCAAGCTCATATTCTAAGGAGGGAGAGACAACACATATGCATGGTTTCAGTCGCAAGTTAAAAGGAAAGTTCCTATTGCTTTTAGGGTTCCTATGCTGCCAGCAGCAGCAAAGTTGATGTTAATGCCTTTTTTCTAATGTCATTTCTACTGATAAAATAAGCAGTTTCTGATTTTGAACCATTTGACAGTTGCAAGTTAAAAGGAAAGTTCCTATTGCTTTCAGGGTTCCTATGCTGCCAGCAGCAGCAAAGTTGATGTTAATGCCTTTTTTCTAATGTCATTTCTACTGATAAAATAAGCAGTTTCTGATTTTGAACCATTTGACAGTGACAAGGACTTTGGTGATAAGAACTTTCTATTTTGGGTCTTTAGTGGATATGGCTATAATAACTTTAGAAGCTGCCAGGCTAAATCTCCCAGGGTTTGCTTCCCAGGATTAGGTTAAGGGAGGGCACTGGGCTGGAAGCATTGGTATTGCTAAGGTTCTTGGGTTCAGCATATTGGCTGTCTCTATCTCAGGTTTCTACTCAGAGATCAGTCACATATATAGTAGGCTCTGAGGATCTTCAATGTGTCTGAAGACCAAATTTCCTTAAAGGAGCAATCAAAAGACAAGACTGTCCATGAACTCTGCTATTGGTACACTGGCAAATCACCACGTTTAAATCTTCCTGGCCAATTTAAAAGCAGAGCTACTGTTGTGATGTCAGAAGAACTTTTTCAACATAGAAGCAAGAGCAATCCAGCCTCAGATTTCATTCCTCACAAGAATTCTTCTTGTAACCTTTAGAGAGATGTATCCAAGATGATAAGGAATCCTGATGAGGCTCAGAAAAGCATGCATACCCTAATATGCAAGCACCTACAGGGGATCCTGACTGTTTCTATGCTCTCTTTACTTGCTATCCATCTGAGATTCGTTCACCTGTAAGATATCCTTCACTAAACTCCAATGCAAATTGTGTGTTAGGTTTTGCTTTCACCTTTTAATGGCATGGAAGCCATATTTACCATACAACCACCATTTAGGAAGCATCTGTTCAGAGAAGCATGAGAAGGATCACATGAACTAATGCAGAGTGAAGGAAACAGAACCAATACCTACAAGGATGTAAATGAAATGAACAACAACAAAACCTAATAATGCCATATAATTACAATGACCAAACCACCCCAAAGAAGAGACGAAAGAACTTACCTTCCTCTATTCTTTGAAGAGGTGGGAAACTAGGATTACAGAATGCCATTGGATTCATCTGAATTGGTTAGTTTTATTGAATCACTTTTCCCCCTTTTTTAACCTTTATTCCAAAAGGTGGCTTTATGGGGGGGGGGGGAATGAAAAGGGTCAGAAATATTTGGATATGAAAATAATGTAAAAGGTATAAAAATGAGTAAAAACTAAAAATTCAACAACAAAAAAGAAAATATTTCCTGCTGTTAGGTAATGAGCAAGAGAGCTTTATTACCTCTCCAAACCTTGGAATTAATCCTATAGACTTAGAATATTCCTGGAGGGCAATATCCCACCTAAGACTACCACTGTCCACAGTAGGAACTAAGTAAATGCTTGTTGAAAAAATAAATTGGTTTATTCAGAGACTACTTACAGAGATACTGAGATTTCCAGAACTTTCAATAATGTTTTAGGACGATTGGAAAAAATATTAGAAATCTGGACTGTCCCACTATAGTCAATTAAAAAGCATTTACTAAGGATCTACTATGAGAAATACAAATTAAAACAACTATGAGGCACCACCTGATACCTACCACATTGGTTAATATGATAGAAAAGGAAAACGACAAATGTTGAAGGGCATATGGAAAAATTAGAACATTGATGCGTTGTTGGTAGAACTGTGAACTGGTCCAACCATTCTGAAGAACAATTTAGAAATATGCCCAAAGGGCTATAAAACTGTACGTACTCTTTGACACACCACTATTAAATCTGTATTGCAAAGAGATTTTTAAAAAGGGAGGGGGGGGGCTTATAGGTACAAAAATATTTCTAGCAGCTCTTTTTGTGGTGGCAAAGAATTGGAAGTTGAGGTAATGCCCATCAATTGGAGAATGCCTAAATAAATTGTGGTATATGATCATGATAAAATACTGTTGTGCTGTAAGAAATGACAAGCAGGATATCAGAAAAACTTGGGAAGATTTAAATGAACTGATGAAAAGTGAAGACAGCAAAACCAGGAGAACATTGTATACAGTAATAGTAACAATAGTACGATGATCAACTGTGAATGACTTAATTATTCTGATTAATACAATGATCCAAGACAGTTCTGAAGGATTTGGGATGACTGCCATAACTGCCATTATGTTAACTGACTTCCCCATTCTATAATCTATTCCTACTTTTTTTTATCTTCTTACCCCTACAATCAGACTCTAGACCTAAATAGTGTGTTTGTTTTCTAGTGTTTATTTGCAAACAGGAGAGAGAACATTGGAATTTTCATTACCTTATGAAGAGGCAACTGACAGCATAGGGGATGGAGGAGTGCTGCTGTTGTCAGAAAGATCTGAGTTCAAATGCTGTTCTGGTATTTAGTGGATGCAGGAGCCTAGGAAAATTATTGAACCTCTCTATGTGCCTCAGGCAACTCCTTCAGACTTATCTATGAAGTCATCAGTAAGGTGGAGGGCATGCCCCAGACTTCTTAGTCTGCAAGTTGGTACATCATTTTGCAATTTCACAATGAGGTGGGGTCTTGAGAAAGCCACTGGGTTCCCAAAGTAAGAACTAACATTCATATTAACACATTAGGTACACAAATGATCTCAAATGAGAAAAAAGAAGGCTCAGTGATTTAAGCAACTTCTATAAGAATCACCTGAGGCTACATTTGAACTCAGAACTTTTTGGAGGGAGGGGGGAAAGGCAAGGCAATTGGGGTTAAGTGACTTGCCCAAGGTCACACAGCTAGTTTTTGTGTTGTGTCTGAGGCTGAATTTGAACTCAGGTCCTCCTGACTCCAGGGCTGGTGCTCTATTCACTGTGCCACCTAGCCGCCCCTCCCCCGCCCCCGCCTTTTTTAAAGAGGTAATTGGGGTTAAGTGACTTGCCAAGGGTCACAGCTAACATCTGAGGCTGGATTTGAACTCGGGTCCTCCTGACTCCAGGGTCACTGCTTTAATCCAGAGTCAACTAGCTGTTCCTGTCTCTGAACTCTTAAGTCCAGAATTCTTTCCACTATATCATAATGAGTACCGAAGTAGACAAAGTCTCTTGTTCTTACTGGGGCCGGGATAGAACTCGGTCATCAGTTTTAACAATGATACAATTCTGCTTATCTATTGTGCTTTAATTAATTTGAGGGAGAAAAGCTGATGATGTCATGGGTGGTTACGAAGATTTCTGGATCAGTGACTGTAAGGCTCCCACAGTCCAGCTGACCCCCACCCCACCATCACCACTTCCTATTGGAGTCATTCACTTTCAGTGAGTCTCTGAAAGCCACCTTTTAAACACCAATATCCTTGAAAGGATGCTAAAAAGCGGTGAATCATGGAGTGCCATAGCCACCTAAGAATCCAACGTGTGAGTCATCCAAAGGGCAATGGTGAGACATTATGCTGGGTATGAATAAGTTTCATCGTACTATTACCCAAGGTGAATCCTGAGTAAGAAGTCATGTAGCAATACAATAATTCACTCATGGACAATGAGGCAAAGGTAAAGGATGGCCCATGTGCTGAATCACCACCAGAGATACTGAGAGTTACAAGGAAAGCCCCAACAATGTCCGGGCCGACCCATGGTGGAGGATGTGTGGAAAGACACAGGCAAGCCATACGGTGTGAGCAGAGGACAGGTGACAATATACACTGGAGATACATCAGATCATACTTTTCACATACACTGTCTCAGACCTAAGACCCTGACAATCCCCTCGTAAGTTTGAAAGGGATTCTTATACCCATTTTATAGATGAGGGAACTGAGGCCCAGAAAGGTCAAGTGATTTTTCCCAAGGTCACACAGCTACTCTAGTTCCTGGGACCTGAAACTCTTCTGACTTTCAGTTTCATGGTTATTCTATCAGAGAGAAAGCCATGGGCTCCAGATCACCATGGGGGAAGGACATTTGGGTTCCATCACTATTTGACCCTCCTGAGATATTAGATTTGGACGGAGACAGGGGACACTAAGCCATACATCAGGAATGCTGCAGGCTCCACATACTTAGTTTACAAATGCAATGTTATTTGTTTTATTGTATTTTTAACAATGATATTAAATATTTCCCAATTACATTTTAGTCTAGTTCAGGCCACACTGTTCTTGGGATCCCATGTTCAACTCCTTTGTTGTGGGAAGCCTTTTGGGCTGGGCCTTTAGCCATTAGCTGGCCTTCCCAAGTCCCTTCTCAATGAGATTCTGTCTCCCCTGATACCTCTGCACTCCATAGGGCTTCCCTTGCCCAGATCAAATCCCTTCATCTATACAACAGGCCCTTTCACCATGTTCCAGTTTACACTAAAGAGCCACAGAATGAGATCCTTTGGTCTCACACTTTCAGCGCAGAGTACCAAGAGCAGCCAGGAATTCAGATGATGGCAGGTCTGGGGATGGATGGCACAACTTCTCCTTGCTGCCCAGGAGGCAAAGAAACCACACCAACACCCCCTAGTAATGTAAAATAGAAACTAACTTTATTTCTCTGGAAGAAGCAGATGTGTGGAGGCAGGACAAGAGCAGCAACTTTGGCAACAGAGGTTGTTGGCGAAAAACACAAAACAGCAGTGGGCTGGGGTGGGAGCGCTGGTCTCCACGTTAGCTGCCGGTATCTGTTCCCTTCTGCACATCCTGGGGTTCTGTCCCCGCCCTGGAACTGGGCTTGCATCCTCCCTGCCTCCAACACCCTGAAATTCTCGACCTTGGGTGACAGTACTCCCACCCCAGGTACAGGATCAACTGTGGTCTGTACCCTGAGAGCTCTCTCCCACGGCACCACACCTGTCGGGAAGCTAGTAGGCTCCACTAAGGTGAGCAAAGCATCGAGGTCTCAATCCTGCCCTCACTGACACCTTCCTTCAGCTTTCATAGGAATAGGAAATGCCATAGACACAAGCATGCTTGGGGTTTTCCCTATAATCTGGTCCCTAAAAGGAAGTGAGGCATCACAGCAGGTAGAGATTGAAAGAGCTAGAAGGAGAGGGGGCACTCGAACCTGGGACTGTCTCTAGTCTTCCCTCAGACCAGCTCAGAATGCCTCCTCAACCCCTCCCCGATGTTCCCTCTCCATTGTCCCTTTGAAGTGGCCATGGGAGGAGCAGACGGATGGAGGGCTATAGCTAGCATTGTGGAAGGGCGGTCCCATCCAAGTCTCCTGCTCCTGGCTCCTCTCTGCCTATCTGAAGAAGCGGGGTGATGAGGGAGAAGGTAGCAGCAGCAGGTTTCCCCAGACCCCTCCCTGCCCCGCCATGATCCTTCAGGCAGACTAATAGGACCCCCCCTTAAGTCAGACTCTCCGGATCCCCAGGTTTGCCATCAGCGCCTGCAAGAAGAGAGGGTATTGCATGCTTGGGAGAGATGGCTGCTGAGCAGCCCCCTTATATTCAGGGTCCACCTCTCCCCTGTCCCATGACCCCCATTCCCAGGACTTGTCTGTACACTTGCCACCTCAGTCTCAGCTCTGGGGACTGGTTGGCTGCCTGGAGCTTCCCTGGCCTTGGGGAGGGGAGCTCTTGGCTATGGAATATTTAGCCTTTGGGAAATGTGGGGTCTTTGGGCCGAAAGGGCCCAGTTCCCCTGGATCCACCCGGCTGGGCAGAGAAGACAGGAAGAACTGGGGTAGACCAGGATCGAAACACATACTTATGGTGGGTGGGACCACAGGAGTCTAGCAGGTGGCATCCAGCCTGCTCCAGGTTCCAATCAAACATCTCCAGCACCTTATGGCACTCCTGCCTTGGCCGCAGACCCAGGCCAAAGAGCTGTTCCACCTGTTGGGAGGGTGAGGAGCAAAGAGGGCATTGGCAAGAGCCAAAGGGACATGGTGGGGCTAAGGCATAAGGGGCATCAGGTAAGTCAGGAGAGCAGAGGAAAGCTCAGGAGTCAGATGGCATGTGAGCCAGGTTCCCAAGGCTCTGGGGAGGTGAGGGGGCAAGAGATGGTACCTTCAGATACTGAACTGCCCTTGGAACGCTCCAGCTGTGGTTCTGCAAGGCTGCCTGGCACTCCTCTGTGGTCACCCCATGCACCATGGCCTGGACCTGGGCACACCCCCACCACTCTGTCAGGACTGCTCACGGGGCTGGGCACCGATTTCAAGGGGCCCCTGCTCCATGCGCTCCTCCTTTTCAGAACCCTGCTGAAAGGCCAGGACCCCAGAGACCCCACTCCCCTGATGTCCTCCCACCCCAACAATCTCATTCCCAGGACTCACCATCTGTATCTTGTCTGTGGGCCGCCCAGCCTCCTGCCCATCCCCTGGGCAGCCCCTCACCAGACGGGTGGATGCCCTCAAGGATGGGGCTCGGGCACCTGTGTTGCTATTGTTGGCTGAGAAGTTGGCCTTAGGGTCAAGGGTAGCCTGGGGCATGGGCCGCACAGTGGCAGTAGGGGCAGCAGGGGCTGGTGTGCTGGGGGGTGGAAGCAGCAGAGGGACAGGGATAGAAGGGGGCTCTTCCTCAGGGCTCCGGGCCTCCTGCAAGAACCGCTGGTATCTTTCCAGGTACGGGGGCCTTTCTGGAAGCAGGTAGTAATGTGTGTTGCTGATCTTCTTGCCATCTCGAACAATTGGTAGGATGCAAGGCCCTGTCCGAGGGCCAGGAGCCTGGATCACCTGGGGCGTGGCATATTTGGGGTCAGAGCCAAAGCTCTGGGTGGTGGGCATGGCCTTCCCAGGGGAGCTGGAAAGGCGAGGGGGCAAGGGAGACCCACCAGACAGTGCCAAGGGACTAGGGGTACGGGAGCCCTGGGGGGAGAACGGCTCCCTTGGGGGGACTTGTGGCGGAGGGGCTGCCCCTCGCCAGCGTCCTGGCTCCTCTTCACCCCCTGAAGCTGGTGACAGTTCCCCTGAGCGGCAGCCCAGCTCACTTCGATGCCGAGTGGGCCGAGGTGGGATTGGCACCCTGGGGGGGACCTGGGGTTTATCTTCTCCACCCAGGCCAGGGCTAGGAGAGGAGGCCAGAGAATTGGATGGAACCTGCAGCTGCCTCATGCATTCCTGCTGCAGGGCCTGGAAGATTTCTGCAGTCTGGAGGGAGTTAGGGGGCTTGGTCCCTCCTTGGGGTGGGAGGAACAAATTGTCTTCCAGAGGTGGAGGGGGCCTTCCAGCCTCAGGCACAAAGGCATAGTTAGTCTCCCCATGGGGATGCCCCTCGGGGGTCCTGGCACCAACTAGGGCACTGTTGATGGAGCAGACCTCAAAATCATCTTCATCCTGGGCCACATCATCGTAGGCGGGTGGTGGAGGCAGTGGGCGGGTATCCCAATCTACCACAGGTGTGGGGTGTAAGGGCCTTGGAAGTGCCCGGGTAGGGCTCTGTGGGGGAGTTTTGTCCAGCAGTGAGCAGGCATCCATGGCCAGCTGGGCAAGGGAAGGGGCACCGGGCTTTTGGGAAGGGGTGCTCAGGGGAGGTGCTGTGAGCTCGTCACCAAAGTCAATAAGAGACACTTCACCCCCAACCCGGCTGGTCTTGGTGCCTGGTACTCGGGCTGAGGGTTTCACCAGCCACAGGCCCCTGGGCAGGCCCGGCTTCCTAAGACACAGACGCTTCAAGTCAGCAGACAGGGGGTCCTGATCATCACTGACAGGGTCATAAGTAGGCTCTGTGGGAGAGGAAGGAACCCCCAGTAAAGTGGTGTCAGAATCTAGCTCTGACACCTTTTAGGGTGAAGAGAGGAAAATACAAGCTGCCTCCCTCTACCCCAAGTGGCAACATGAACCCTGTCCTGACCACCACTGAGAATCTAATCCATCCCACCCCACCCTTGCCCCCTACCGCAATCTAAAGAGCACTGGAGCCTCCAGCCCACCCTCACCTCTACCTCTGCCACTTCTGACAGCATCCTCTTCCTAATTCTGCTGTGGTCAGCAGTACCCCAAGGTCCACTCCCCATTCTCCCACCAGACCCATCTTCTGGCCCACCCAAACACCACACACAAGTTAGTGCAAGGTAGCGGGGGGTGGGGGGTGGGGTGGGGTAGGGGGGTGCTTTACAAGGGAAATGGGAACAGAAGAAAATGGCATCTCTACTTTCAGGCCGAACTTCATTTATGAGAAAAGACTAAGGCCTCGGCATCTCAGCCTTGGGTCTGGGGAGTCTGGCTGCGGGGCACAGCTCCCTTTCCTTGAGAGGAAGCTGGTGTTTAGCCAATGGGGAACGACAAGCACCAGGTATCTGAAGAGGCTGAGTCATGCTAGGGGCTGGCAGCAGGAAGCTCACAGCACACTCCCTCCCCTTCCCCCCTTTCAGCCCCCTGCTGTGTACCTTCAAGGAGGAGAGGAGTTATGAGAGAACAGAGGGGACAGGGGCAGGACCCAGGGCATCGAGGAGAACGGCCCCACTTACTCTGAGTGAAGATGGCAGGCTGAGGCGGGCGAGGCGGAGGCTCCCCTGGAAGAGAGGCCATGGGGAGGGGGAAGAGGCAGAGGATGGGAGAAGAAAGGAAAGAGGGTAAGAGAAAGAAGATAAAAAGGAGAATTAAGAGATGGGGAAGAGGGGAAGAGAAGAAGGGAAAGGAGAAAGAAGAAATGATGGAAAGGGAAGGGAGGGAGGAAAGAAAAAGAGAGAGAAAGGAGGAAGAAAGGAGAGGAGGGAGAGAGGAAAGAGAGGAGGGAGAAGGAAGGAGAAGAGGGGGAAGAGAAGAAGGGAAAGGAGAAAGAAGAAATGATGGGAAGGGAAGGGAGGGAGGAAAGAAAAAGAGGAGAGAGAAAGGAGGAAGAAAGGAGAGGAGGGAGAGAAGGGAAAAGAGGAAGAAGCAGAGAAGGGGAAAGGAGATGGAGGAAGGGAGGAAAGAGAGGAGGGGGAAGGAAGGAGAAGAGGGGGAAGAGGGGAAGGAAAGAAGGGAAAGGAGAAAGAAGAAATGATGGAAAGGGAAGGGAGGGAGGAAAGAAAGAGGAGAGAGAAAAGAAAGAGAAAGGAGAGGAGGGAGAGAGGAAAGAGAGGAGGGGGAAGAGGAGAAGGGAAGGAAGAAAGATGAGGAGAGTGAGGGGGAGAAAAGAAGGGAATGGAGAGAGTGGGGAGGGAGAAAGAGGAAGAAAACAAGGGGAGGGGAAGGGGAAAGAGAAAGAAAGGACATAAAAGGATGAGGGAGAAGAAAGTGAGCAGGAAATGAGATCAGTTAATGCGCATCTGAAGGGGCAAAGAAAGGGAGGGCAGCTGGGTGGGCAGAGTACGACACTAGGCTCAAGGATGGAGGGTCGAGGCCAGGGAGGCGAGCACCTAGGGAAGAGCCCTAGGAAGGCTGCGGAGGGATTAAAAAGTGACAGGAAGAGCCAGGGAATGGAGTCCTGCTAAGCCGGAGAAAGGAGGAGGGGCACAGAGCATGGGGGAGGGGACTGGCAGCCAGTCCAGGGCTGATCCAGGGCCCTGTCCAAAAGATGCCCACCACTGGCGGATACAAAGGGAGCCAACACCAGGTGCCCCTCATGTTCCACCCCACTTGCAAGTCGGGGGGATCAGGGACAAAGCTAACCCACCTGCTGCTCTCACCCCAACCCTGAGCCAAGCAGAGCAGCATGGAGGCGTCCTTAGGAAGAGGCTGCCCACTCCTTCCTATCTGAAAGTCAGAGCCCTAGGGGGTGGGATGGGGGGGTGCTCCTGGGGAGGAGCCAGCTCTTACTTTTCACCCTTCCTAGGAGCTGGGTGGGCCGGGAGGTGCTCAGCTCCACTGCTAGCAAGTCAGGAGGATCCATAGGGTTTCCCAGATAGAGTCTGTAGAGAAAACCAGAGTGGGGGAGAGGTGACTCCCAGGAAGCCATCTTCTCATTCTTTCTCTGATAGGACACTGGAGAAGGACCAGCTAAGGCAGCAGACAATATATGCAGACTAAATAGGTCTGGGGCCCAGAAAGAGCTGAGGAATAGGCATGATAGTATCTCTCCCAAACCCAGGAAAACTGATTCTGAACCTTTTTTTGTGCATCTAAGACACCTCTGGCAATTGGGCCAATCAGCCTATGGACCCCTACTCAGAATCGTGTTTTTAAAAGCACAGAACACATAGGATTACAAAAGAAACCAATTCTATTGGTTTTAATCAAAATACTAAAAAAAAAAAAAGCTCATGAACCCAGATTAAGAAATTTTATAGTAAAAGAAAGAGGGACATAGTTTCTGGCAGCGACTCCATCACCAACCATATTGTCTTTGACAAGCTACCTTTCTTCTCTTGGCCACAGCCTCCTTATCCATAAGAAGGGGCTGTACTAGGCCACTTTGAAGGTCTCCCTTCTGCAACAGGCTAAGATTCCATGACTAATGCTAAGAGATAGGAGCGGGAACAGGGAGGCAGGGGGCCGCTTCCCTTCTCCCCTGCCCCCACTTCAACCTCAGTCCCTGCCTGTTAGTATCTGGGCCTTAGTCACTAAGGCTGATTAATGCCCTAAGGAATGGGGTTGGGTCCACCCTGGCATGCCACGCCACATGAGACATAGGGCAGAGGGCACTAGAGCAGCAGGGGGCCACTTCCCCCTCTTTTCAGAACTCTCCCAGTCCTTGCTACCCTGTACTCTGTGTTCTATGGAGAACAGTGTGTGTATGTGTGTGAGCCACAGCTAACCGAGTCTTGGGGGACTAAACTCGTAGAGGTCAGAAGCCAAAAGGGACCCAGAAACATAGCATCCTAGGATCCTAAAGCCAGAGGAGTCCAAGGGAAAGGTGGCTTCAAGGTTTGGATTCAGGAGGACCCGAGTTCAAATTCCAGCTCTGTTACTACCCGTGTGAACCTTGGCAAGTCAATTTCTCTCAGTTAATTTCTTACAGTTTCCTCTGTAAAAGGAGGGGGTGGATGACCCATGAGGAGTCAGAGGAACCTGAAAACACCTTGTATGGTTCTGACCTGCCACCAGGATGTGGCTAATCTTTCTCTCTTCCCTTATTCATGCTGTATCCCTTGGGTACATCCAGATCGACAAAGGTCCTTCTATGAACTCAGGTACTCTATCGCTCCACAAGTCTGCCCCTGGGAGCCCACGGGTGGGGGGGCTGACTCTTCAGGGCTTCAGCAGTATCAAAAGCAGAGAACAGTGGGAGGATCTGTGGGGTAGTGGAGGGCAGACCTCTCCATCCTTCCACCCTTCCCCTGTGACTGCTCACCGTCAGCACACTTATGCAGGCTGTACGGCCGCTCTCTTGACATCCCATCCCCGACCCCAAATCCCTGTCAGATCCCTCTCCTTCTCTGCACTTACTGGAGGGGCTTCCAGTGCCCCTCTCCTTTTCTGAGCACTGGAAACTGGATAGGGAAGCAGAAAGAAAGACGAACAAATTTCTGAGAGAGGAAGGGACCAGGATCAAGAATTAAGGGGAGGGAAAGACAGATGAATAAGAGGGTGACAGAGGAGGGACCCAAGGTCAAGAACCAGGGGAAAGACAATGAGGAAGGGGGGAGAAGAGACAGAAAAGGGGACCCAGGGCCAAAAACTGGGGGGAATACAATGGAAAAGAGGGAGAAGAGATGGAGACATTCAGAAAGAGAGTACAGAATCCTGGGGAGGAGTATATTAGGGAGCTGGTCTTTAACCAACTTAAACACAGTAAAGGAACCCAATAACCAAGCATTCAACTAGGTGGATCATATTCCCTTCCTCTCCCAGGCAGAAGGGCTGAGGGTGAGGGGGAGGTCCCATCCCCAGGATGGTACTTACTCATCAATCTTGTCTGGGAATCCCCAGCAATGTCGGGGGTCACTGTCGCCATGGCCCGTGTGGATGAAGCTGTTCTGAAGTGGTTGGCTGATGTCGTGGGCTGACAGCCCAGCCACAGAGGTCACTGCGTTTCTCGGGAAAGGCCCCACACACAGTGTCCTTGTATTCTGCCCACGCCACCAGTAATTCTCCGCCCTGTCAAGCCCAAAGGAACATGGTAAAAACCAAGAGGTAGCAGGGACAACTGGACAGCTCTGGCTATGTCCATCTCAGCTCTACCCCAAACACAGGTACAAGTGCAAAGGTCATCAGGCACTGAAAGAAAGTGCTGACCAATTCACAACCCTTTCTCTTTAGCCACAGAGCCCAG
The DNA here is from genome assembly GCA_011680675.1 of Gymnobelideus leadbeateri. NCBI lineage: Eukaryota > Metazoa > Chordata > Mammalia > Diprotodontia > Petauridae > Gymnobelideus > Gymnobelideus leadbeateri. Next base: position 137,911 of record WOXC01009239.1, on the reverse strand, counting down.
AAGGAAAGCCAAAACACATAAATACTTCACCCTGCCAACTTCTCAGGATAGGTGTGGCCTATTGTGACCACTCGATCTTATTCTGTACCCCTAGGACATTAAAAAAACTGCTGGGAATGCTTTTTTTTTTTTCATTTGAACTGTAGCCAGAGAGGAATTACTTGCATAAAGTTCCCTATACCTGCTGGACATGACTTTCACTGCCCCATCCCCTGTCAGCACCAAGTCATGAAGGCACAGTGGTTGGCACATTTCCTCCCTAAGGCTCCGGTGAGCATCAGGCAAAGTAGAAGGTGCAGAACTAAGCCTCACAGAAGCTCAGAGTGGGACGAGCCCTCACAGGTCACCCTTGACACCCCTGAGCCAGAAGAAGCATCATTCAGAATGTAATCAAGTTAACCTAGCTTACAGATGAGGAAACTAAGACCTGGTAAGTTCTAATGACTTGCCCAAGATCACAGAGCCGGCTAAGCAGCAGAGCTAGGATTCCAACCCAATTCTTCTGATTCCAAATCTGGAATTCTTCCTTCCTGGTGGTGGCCCAACGGAGAGAGTGCGGGGCCTGGAGTTAGGAAGACCTAATTACTCACACAGACTCACACAATTTACTTCACCTCTGCTCTAAAACCTACTTTCCAGAGCTGTTGTGAGTTTGTAAAGCATTTAGCACAGAATATGGCACATAATGGTTGTTATTCCAGGCGTGTCCAACTCTCTATGACCCCCTTTGGGGTTTTCTTGGCAGAGACACGGGAGTGGTTTGCCATTTCCTTCTTCAGCATGTTTTACATATGAGGAAACTGAGGCAAAAAGTGTTAAGTGACTTGTCCAGGGTCACACAGCTAGCGTCTGATTTGAAATCAGGTCTTCCTGACTCCAGGCCCCTTATACAAAGGAGTAAAATATCCCTGACAAGTAGTCATCCCATCTCTGCCTGAATACGTCCAACGACAGAGAACTCATTACTTTATACGGAAAGGTATACCATCCCACTCTTGGCAGACCAATGTGACTTCTAGAAAGCTCTTTATACTGAGTGAAAAGCTGTAATAACCAACAACTGCTCTAGTTCTAGTCTTAGGGGACCCAGCAGAACAAACCTAACCCCTGCCTTCCCCATGGTAGGCCCTAAACATACGCAGGCAGCTATCGTGCCCACAGTCTCCTGTCTTCTCTTCACCTGGCCCAACAAACCCAGCTCCTCCAACCAATCATCACATGATATCATCTCCAGAACCATCCCCCTCCCTCTGAATCCTGATCACCCGAATGACAAACTTAAAGCACTGTAAAAAGATCTGGTAACAACATTCCAGATTAGGGAAGCCAGACCACAGCAAAATTCAGCAAAACCACCACCTCTGTTTTGCTGAGGCTACTCGTGATACTTCACTCCCCATGAAGGAACAGTGATTGTCCAAGATACAGGAATCTTCTACATCAGCAGCTCTTAATCTGTGTGTTCATGGACCTCTCTGGCAGTCTAGGTAATCAGACTTCTCAGAATCATGTTTCTTTTTGCTGTTTGTTTTTTTTGGGTTTTTTTGGAGGGGGAAGATAGGGCAATTGAGGTTAAGTGACTTGCCCAAGGTCACACTGCTAGTTTTTTGTGTTAAGTGTCTGAGGCTGGATTTGAACTCAGGTCCTCCTGACTCCAGGGCAGGTGCTCTATTCACTGCGCCACCTAGTCGCCCCTCAGAATCACTTTTTTAAATACAAAAATAAATAATAATATATTAAAATACATAATAAAATATTACCAAGGAAAAACCAATTAAACTGCAATATCATTATCAAGGGCAGCTAGGTGTTGTAATGGATAGAGCACCAGACCTGAAGTCAGAAGGACTCATTTTCATGAGTTCAAATCCAGCCTCAAACATGTACTAACTGTGTGACCCTGGGCAAGTCACTTAACCCTGTTTGCTTCAGTTTCCTCATCTATAATATGAGCTGGAGAAGGGAATGACAAACCACTCCAGTATCTACCAGGAGAACCCCAAATGAGATCATGAAGAGCCAGACATGAGTGAAACGACTAAACAACATAGTTATCAAAAACAACAACAAAACACGTTCAAAGACCCTACATTCAGGAACCCCCGGCTCTCGGCCCAGAGTGGTGCAGTGAAGAGAGTGTTCCAATTGGAGTCTGGAAGACTGGAATTCAAATCCACTCAATAAATAGCAGCTGTGTCCTTGGGCAAGGCATTTAATCTCCCAAGGCTTCTGACAACTCCCTAGGTTTTCTCTCCTGAATCACAGATATTGAGGTTAGGCTACTCTGTCCACCAATGCAGATCACCCTCCACTACTACTAGCCCTAGGAACCATAAACCCTAAGAGATTCAGGGGACTCTGGTAGCTGGGTGGCCACAGGGGTCCACAACTTTCAGATGTGACAGTCAATTCAACCCACATTTAATTATCATCTAATTTGTCGAGAGGAGAAAGATACAAAGTTTAGACAAGACAGAGTTTTTGTCTTAACAGAATGGTCGTGTTGTGTGTGTGTGTGTGTGTGTGTGTGTGTGTGTGAGAGAGAGAGAGAGAGAGAGAGAGAGAGAGAGAGAGAAAGGGAGGGAGGGAGGGAGAAGAAGAAGAAGAGGAGGAGGAAGAGAGATAGGGGAAAGGGGATAAAGAAATAGAAGACATACTACCAATAATCCATAACCATTTTGCCACCTCTTTCCTATACATGTGAATACTACAAAATGGACATTGAAAAAGATATCAAGAGGTCATGCTACCCCCATTTTATAAATGAGGTGAATGAAGTCCAAAGATAAGTGACTTGCTCAAGGTCACACAGCTAGAGAATAATTAAACTGAAGATTTCCTGGATAGAAACCCAGAGCATTAGGTTGAAAAGGGCACCCAAGGACCTGTCTTAATGATAAGGAAGAGATTGGAATGGCTGGAGGGGCAGGGGGAGGAATTACTAAACCCCTACTATGGACCAAGCACTCTGCTAAGCACTTTATAAATATTATCTCATTTGATCCATATAACAACCACAGGATGTGTGTGTATGTGTATTTAAATTTGTGTGTATGTATATAGATTGTATGTATTTAAATCACTGGGGGGTATTGTGTATGTGTGTAGGTATGTGTGTGTATATATATATATATATCTATATATAGATATATATAGATATATATAGATATAGATATAGATATAGATACAGATAGAGATAGATATAGATACAGACACAGATATAGATACAGATGTAGATATAGATACATTTTAATTTGGAGGAGAAACCAAGGACTTGAAAATTCTTAGCCTGGCTCTCCAAGTTGGGGGGTATAGGGGTGAGCAATCAAAATAATGCCAACATCAGCATGACACTGGGAAGCTCATTTAATTTACCTGGGCTTTTTTTTTTTATCACATTTGTAAAAATGCTGGGATTGGACTAGTCTAAGGTCCCTTCTGGCTCTAAATCCTTTATGTGAAACCTCCCACTTCACAGACAAGACCCAGAGTGATAAGGGGCCTTAAATGACGTAGTTCACACCCCACCTCCCTCCAATTTTACAAATGAGTTTGAATCTCCAAGCAGTGATTTGTCTAAGGACAAACAGGTGGCAAGCACTGGTGCTAGAATGTAAACCTAGGTCTTCCAGCTCTGAATACCTATAAAGTGAAATGTCCCCATAGCCATAGAAGGATGACTTCCATGAAGGACTTATTCCCTAAAGAACAGAATCAACTCCAGAAACATGATGGTAGCCCAGAAGCAGCCCTCCAGGATTAGCCCAAATGGTACCAAGAGGGAAAGAACTTACATCTGCCATACACACCATTTTATAAACACCTTCTGAATACATTTGTTCCACTGGATATTCAATGTCCTTATGAGATAAGCAGGGTCAATATTCTCTTTCCCTCTCCCCCCTCATTTAAAACAGACTCAGGCTAAGTGACTTGCCCAAGGGCATCCTGGGTCATAAGCAACAGAGCTGCAGCCTAGATAGTCTCTTTCCATCACACAAGAAACAAGCTAGCCTCTTCCCTCCTCTAGTCCCATCTTGAGTCCCTAGACACAGCATCACCCTACAATCAACACTCCAGTCCTCAGGGTGGGAGAGCAAGAAAGGACAAAGGGAGTGAACAACACCCCCACCATCCCAAAATAAACAGCTTCCCATAAGGCAGGGGAGAGACTGCCCCACAGTGTTCTAGGGCCAGAGGACTGCAACATGAAAACCAAGGGTGAGGCATGATCATTTCTGAGAAGTCCACAGACTGCCTTCTGTCTTTTCCATGCCACCCCCCCAATTATTCATCCTCTGCTACCCCCCTGAGACTAAGTCCTCATTTATTTGTCCCCACCCCCACCCCCTGGGGCCCATTTCTTCCCTTGTCTCTATCTAAGCCAGTGAGTCACCTGTAAATTTGACCCTGCTGTCTACACCACCTTAAAGTTATTCATTAACACATGTGAGAAATGGAAGGACGCCAAAAAAAAAAAAAACCAACAACCCACTTGTGGGATTTTCTGAGAGGTGAGGGGGACATTAGACTGTCCCACTGCTCTAGGTCACTTGGCTGGGCTGTCTCATCTGAGGCCCATTCTGCCCACCCCACTCCACCCCCCATCTCAATACTTCCTTTTCTTTAGTTGCCATCATGTCTCCCCGCAACTCTCTTTCCCAGAAACACAGTCCCAAATCCAACAATGCCTGCCAGGTTTCCCCCTTTTCTAGTCATAATTTCAGCTACAGTCCCACCCAGCACATCACAAAAGGCCAACTCTTCAATGCTCCGTCCATGAGAGAAGTTTTGCACACCCCAGAACACTTTGCTCCCCTTCTCCCCACCCCTGCCACCGTACAACAGGCAAGATGGAGGTGAGAGCCCTGTAGAAGCCAAAACACCAAGTGACAGAGACTATGGAACAGGCCCAAGAGTGCTGGTTCCCCAGCCTCACTACTAAGAGGCCCTTATATAGAACTGAACCAGTCTCAATCTAGACCTTGCCCACTGGTCCTAGGGGTAGGGGTGAGAGACTGTTTTCTGTGGATCGTTATGAGAAGTACTTCCTAAAGGACATTCGAATTACTCCCCAAATGACGGAGCAAAAGGACTGAAAGTGCTTTATAAGCCTCAAAGAGCAATATAAATTAAAGTCTATTTATATCCAAGATGCTCACCCACCTAGGTCCTCTGGAGTTTAGTGGAACAGATGATTGTGAAGAACAAAGAAGGGGAGAATCAAATGCCTACAAGACCAATGAGCATGTTCTCTTCCCTCTGTCTACCATCCCCACCATCCTTCCATCCACACATGGCCCATTAAGTGGGCCAGCACAGCTCTGGGGCTCAGCCATCAGTGTTTCCATGGCAACCAGAGGGCCAGTTCAGCCAACTAGCAGTGTCACTGCAGATGACAGAGAGTCCCTGAATGAGTAAGAAAATGGCCCAGCACCTCCCATGTAATTAGACTAGCTCTCCCCCACCCCAAGTCAGGTCCCCTCACTGCCCTAGGTTAGAGACAGAGCTGGAGGCAGCTTCCAAATAAGGGAAAACTGAGGAACAGGTTGGAGACTGCCTAAGGGCCACCTTGCTCCCAGCTAAGTTAAGGAACAGACTGTTACACACTGTGTATGCCCCTTTACTTCTCCATCACCAACCTGAACTGAATCAGGGTTAACTACACAAATGTTTTGTCCTTTATATTCTCATTCATTCTCATTCTCTCTCTCTTGGTCTCCCTCAAGACTGTATTCTGACAGGGCTCCCACCCACAAGAGAGGTTACTCAGGTCCCTCTCAGTGCCTGCCTCCCCCATCTTTGCTAAGCTAGGCCCCTAAACAAAAAAGTCTTCCCCACCCCCAAATAGTCACTTGTTTAGCACAGCATAGCTCCCTGTGGATTCAACTGGGAAGATAATCCTCTTCCTGCCCACCCTTCTTCTACCTCCCCACCAACAACTCTCCTAGATCCCCAACCCCTTAGAAATTTTATCTTGAAGAAACAGTTGGGCCCTGGGACTTTGAGCATCCCAGACTCCAGGACAGGAAACACAAAAAAGACCCCCTGGGGAAATCCAGACAGAGAGGGAGAGAGACCCCTCCCCCATTTCCCCTCCCCCAAAGAAACTAAATGACAGAGTAACAGACTCAGGAACAGACAGTACCAAGGACAGAGAAAGACCATTAACATGGAGATGTGGAAAATGAGGCAAAGAAACACATAACCCAAGAGGGACAGGGAGAGTCAAAGACACCGAGATAAACAAATACAAACACAGAGAATGGTCTCACTGGCTGCTCTGGCCTCAGTCCCCTTCACCTCCCACTTTCTGCAGTGATCCAGGAGCGAAATGCAAGGGGCTTTGTGTCCAGGCCAGTGTTGGAGGCTCCCTGGAAAGCATCAAGCCCACGCTGTAGGCAGCCAGGCAGCAGCAAAGGCAGCTGGAGCTGCTGGGGGAACCGGGGACGGAAGGGTGGGGCAGAGTGATCCCACAACTGCCCTCTCGGGAGGGAGCGGCCTCACAGCCCTCCCATCTTCTCCCCCCACCCCTCCACCCCTGCTATTCTGGCAGTGACAGAGAGAGCCAGGCCCCAAAGACACACAAAGATTCTGAGTCACCCCCTGGGGAAGGGTTGGCAGGGTGGGCCCTCTGTACCCAGACCTTCCTCTTACCCACAGAGGATGACCCTGACTCACATCTGGGAGGCAGAGCTGGGAAAGAGGGACTGTTAAGGAAAAAAAGTATATTCAAAACAACTAGCTACATTGTAAGGGATGAGAATAAGGGATGAAATAAGAGAAATATTTAAGGTACAGAGGCCTGGGTTAGGAGAGGGGAGGTACCAAAGTCTGGGGCCTTTCCTTTCTCTAAGACTTGTCTCTGGCATGTGGATGGACATAAGCTCCTTGGGTCTCAATTTCTTCATCTGTGAAGGTTGGACTAGATGATCTCTATTAAGCTATGGGTGAGTCAGCAACAACAAAACCCAAGGAATCAATCATCAATGTTCCTGGTTCAGAATTAGAAATTACTAGAATCCCACAATTAAAGAAATAAGGAGAGAGATCAATAATCCAAACTATCATTTCCTGGTCAAGTGCCATGGTTCTACTCTCAGAATCTTCTACACAGAAAGAGGACTGGGAGGAACCCAGGAAGAAAAAGCAAAGGGGAGTTTTAATGTCAGGGATGCGTTTTAGCTCAGAGGTAGCTTGGGGTATCGCAGGGTGAAGAAAATCATCCAGTCCCAGATAGGAAGGACATCCTGACAGGGTGAGGATCAAAGCATCCAGAAGACACTGCTAGCATCAGCATCAGGGCCCAAGGGGTTTTTTCTCAGCATCCACATCTTATGTAAACCCAGGCAAAAACTGGATCATAACAATGGATATGGTGGCAAGAGATCCTAGCTCTGGTCCCCCCTCTCTGGAATCTAACTCCATTTGCCATATACACATCCCTTCCCCTTTTTTTCAGTTTACGCATCCTCCCCTTCTATATCTACTGTCCTCTTGCCATATGTCCTCCCTCTGCTTCTCTTCTTCCTCAGGGCCTCTGGGTGCCCAGTCTTCCCTCCTATATCTCCTTTCTTGCCTCTCTCTACTAGAAGAAATTAATCCACCCATCCTGGTAGTAACCATCATTTGCTGCCATAGTCATCCTGAGAATGCCCTACAAGAAGCCAACTCACAGTGGGGCAGGTATCACTGGCCTCATTCCTCTGGGGGAGGACCTCAGCAGCTGCAGCCTCTTCCTCCCACAGCTCTGCTGAGGAAATCTCAAAAATCCAGGAGATCCCAGATGCACGTGTTCCTACATGAACCAGCATCACTCCATAGGCACCCAGACAATTCCTCCCTTCCCACCCAGAAAGTTGTGGCTCTGTCTCATTTTTATCCTCCCCAGAGACCCCAAGATGGGGCAGCTAGATGGCATAGTGTATAGAGTACTGGGCCTGGAGCCAAGAGGATCATCTTCCCAAGTTCAAATATGGCTGCAGATACTTGACCTGTGTGACCCTGGACAAGTCATTTAACCCATTTGCCTCAGTTTCCTCATCCATAAAATGAACTGGAGAAGGAAATGGCAAAACACTCCAGTATCTTTGCTAAGAAAATCTCAAATAGGGTCACAAAGAGTCAAACAAGAATGAAAAAAAACAACACAGACTCCAAGATAGTTTTCTAGTCAAACATTTTGGGAGACTCTTCCCCCATTAACACAAGCAGCCTGGATTGGAAAAGTAGCTATGGGGAAAGAATTTAAGCTGCCTACCTCAGAGAGCGCGGAGGGGTTTGGAGAGGGTAGGAGGAATAGGGGAGAAAGTCCTACGGGGGATTTTCTTGCCTCACTCTCTCCTTAACCCTGAACCTGCCCCTGCCCCAACCAGTTCCAACTTCCAAGGTATCAGATAACAGCAGGTGGGGCCATCTCCTTTGGCATATATGCTGGTACTGCTGGGGCTGGAGGGGAGAGAAGCCAGAGAGAAGCCAGTGACTCAGGAGATACCTGGAGGCAGAGGCACGTGGGGGGTGGGGCAGTGGCAGCTACCCAGGCTAGGGAGGGCCCAGTCGGGAAGCCTTAGGGGTGGGGATTGGGAAGCAGGGACGTGTGGGTGAGAGGAAGGCAATGAATGGTTGGAAGAGTCAGGCAGGACTGATCTGTTCATTGGGAGGGCACTGAAAAGGGGGAAACAAAGAGATGTCAGATGAATTTACACATGCAGGACGGTGAGAATTAAAAGAGAGAAAGCAACTAAGTATTCTAGCTGTACTGGAGGGACAGATCACTCAGGAAACTGATCACCAGAAAGATCTGTGAGGGGGTCAGTGGGAACCAAGAGGAAGGGACTGGGGAGAGGCTGATGGCAAGGGGTGTTATTGGTAAGGGATGTTGCTGATTTCTGTGTTGAAGTTAGGAGGGGTCTAACCTCATTGAGTCTGTGTCAGAGGTAAGTCACAGTATCACAGAGCTCTTAGAGGCCTTACAGATGAGGAAAATGAGGCAGTTAAGTGATTTGCCCAAGGTCATACAGCTAGTTAAGCGTCTGAGGCCAGACTGAACTCAGGAAGATGAGTCTTCCTGACTCCAGGCCTGATGTTCTGTGCACTGTGGTACCACTTAGAAGCTCCATCCTGGGTCTCTGGGAAGGATAAAAAGTAACCCTCTCATTATGCAGATCAGGAAACTGGGCGAGAGAGTAACTTGCCTTAAGTCACACAGGAATTAAGTGGTGGAGCTGGATTCAAATCCAAGCCTTCCAACTCCAAACCCAACTTTCTCCGAAGACTATATTGAGGAGAGAGGGAGACTTTGAGTAGGACATGGGATTCTTGTTATAGTCACAGTGGCCATGAGACCAACCAATCTTAGCCAATTCTTTTTCTTTTTTTTTGGAGGGCAATTGGTGTTAAATGACTTGCCCAAGGTCACACAGCTAGTTTTTGTGTTAAGTATCTGAGGCCGGATTTGAACTCAGGTCCTCCTGACTCCAGGGCCGATGCTCTATTCACTGAGCCACCTAGCCGCCCAACTTCAGCCAATTCTTACACCTGATGTTCCCCTCATCCCCAGAGATGATAGGCTGGCCCAGGGGTTGGGAACCTGCATCCTCAAGGCTGCAGGCTCCCCACCCCTGGTCTGGCCCTTCTGTACACAGCTTGGGCTGGGAGCCAACAAAACTGGTAAAGTTTTGAGAGTCAGGGAGAATGAAGACATTTCTGACAATTAAGCACCCACTAACATACCATATGTGGTATGGAGCATTTAACAAATAGGATTTCATTTGAACCTTATAACAGTCCTAGGAGATGGGCACTATTATTATCTCTACTTTACAGAAGAGGAAACTGAGGCAGGCAGCCTAGAGCAGCACAAGTCACGTCTGAGACCAGTCTTCCTGACTATCCACTGAACCATTTAGCTGCCACTTGATAAAAAGACTTTTTCTAACAATTAAAATACAGTGGCAGAAGGGACAGACTGCCTGGTCCGGAGTCATGCTTAGATGCTGCATGACGGTGAACAACTGACTGAAGCATGTTAACAGCCTTGGTTTCTTCATCTGTGAAATGGGAGAGTTAAATTGGATGGCTTCTGGGGCTCCTTCCAGCTCTGACCTATGAGATTCTCTATAGAATCAATGATGTCCCCTACCTCTTCTGCCAGATAAAAACCACGGTGGCTGTAATCTGACCTGTCCTGACTCCTCTCTTCTCCTCACACAAACCTCTGCACAGAAGCACAGCCTCCAACAACACGCCCAAGGGCAGCCCAGGGGCCACCTACACCCATACCTTCCCTCGATGACAGTGATGACGTCATTCATCTGTATATGCAGCTTGTCTGGCTCCTCAAAGTCCTGAAGGGCCCTCATGTCTGTGGGCTGAGCCTGTGGGTCAGTGGTCAAGGATAGGTCAATTCCACCCTCAGCTTTCCTTCATACCGACAGCAGAGAATATTACCCCAGTGCCAGCTTCCTCCCCCAGCCCCAACACGGTTCCCAAAGTACCTCAGCTCGTATTGACCCAAGATCAGATTCCAGCCTCCTCTTACCTCCAGCAAGAAGTCTCGCAAAGCTACAAAAGTAGGTCTGTCCTCCGGCTTGTGGGCCCAGCACTGGACCATAACGTTGTAGATATCTCGGGGACAGTCTTCGGGGCGAGGGAGCCTCTCTCCCTCTTTGTCAATCTTGTGCAAGATCTAAGGAAGGGAAGGGCAAGGTCTGTATGCAACTAGAGACCCCATCCTCCCCTCACCCCATCTCCCAACAAAAGGCTAATCTGATTACTCCCTCCTTTAATGAGGAGAAACCTGAATCTTCTAGGGCCAGAGCAAATCCAGCATGGGCTCTAAGCATAGCCTTGGGAGAAGTAGCCAAACACTACTTATCTTTCTCTGTCCCATCTCCCCACCTGAAGACTGACTAAGGTCACTCAGGTGGAAAGGGAGGAGAGCACATATAGGCCTAGCTGCTATAATACTCTCTTAATTCTGGTGCCTTCTACTAATTAATTCCTATTTATCCTCTATATAGCTTGCTTTGTTTGTTATCTCCCCCATTAGACAGTAAGCTCCTTGTGGGCAGGGATTGTCTTTTGCTTCCACTGGTATACCTGCCCCTCCCCCAGCCCAGGGAGTCCCTGCCTAATCTGCTCTTGCTCAGAATCCAGATCTCCACCCTTAGAAGACCAGACAAGGAATCCAGCTAACTGGTGAGACCAAGACCTTCCCAGCTCCATTCTGTGAAGGTGGGAGGGTGGAAGGGAACACAATCAACCCAGACTTTCACCTGACTTCCATTGAGGCCAATCCAGGGCTCCTGGCCATAGGTAAACATCTCCCACAGGGTCACTCCGAACATCCAGGTGTCACTGGCATGTGAGAAAGTCCTTGTCTTCAGGCTCTCTGGGGCACACCTGATGGAAGGCAGAGCCCAGGCAAGAAAAAGTTACCAGCTCTTACTACATAAGCTGCCTATAGCTTGTCTTCTCTCCACCAGGACCTCCTGGAACAGGCAAAGTGGGCAGGAGGAGATGTGGGGGTCTTCTGAACCAGGACTCCAGAGGCTGGGGACAATAAACCAAATGGCCTGTATTCCTCCTACGGTCCTCTCTGGCTGGGTAAATGGTTACTTGGGAACATTGCTACCCTAGATTAGGAAGAGTAGGCAGGATAGGGATTTAGATCAGGGCAGTCCAGGGTAGAAACAGGGCTGGGACTATGCAGATTAGAAATAATAATATACTTTATGTAAATATATTAAATATAATATAAAAAATTATCATTATAGCTGGCATTTATAATGTACTTTAAAGTTTCACAAAGCACTTTACATGCTTTATCTAAGGAAGGGAAGGGAAGGACCTAAGCCCCATGAGGCAGGTGCTATTATTAACCCATTTTACAAATGAGACTGAGAACAGTTAAGTGACTTGCCCAGGGTCACATAGCTAGTACATATCTGAGGAAAGATTTGAACTCAGCTCTTCCTAATTTCAAGTTTAGCACTCTATCTCCTATGCCAGCTGGCTGCCTAGAATAGCAAGCAGAAGGGGCAGCTAGGTGGCACAGTGAATACTGGAGTCAGGAGGACCTGAGTTCAAATCTGGCCTTAGACACAACACAAAACTAGCGGTGTGACCTTGGGCAAGTCACTTAACCTCAATTGCCCTGCCTTCCCCCCTCCAGAAAGCAAAAAAAAAAAAAAAAAGCAAGCAGGATAGTCTCAAAGATGCACCAAAACCAACCAAGCAGGACCAAGGGCTATAATGGGTGAGCAGAAAAGGGTCAGGGAGAGCCTAAATCGTGGTGCCTCAGCTCCCTCCCTCACCAGGCAAAGGGAACCTTCCGGTGCTCTTGCATGACATAGTGGTCATCATTCTGGGGCAGGGCCCTCATCAGTCCAAAGTCCCCAATCTTGACCAGGTCTCGGGTGGCCAGCAGCAGGTTCCGGGCAGCCAGGTCCCGGTGGATAAAGCGTTTGGCCTCTAAATAGCCCATTCCCTCGGCCACCTGCACAGCATAGCGGCTCAGAGTCCCCAGAAGAAAGTGGCCCTGGTGTTTGCGCAGACGGTCCAGGAGAGACCCCAGGGGAGCTAGCTCTGTAACCTGGAACAAACAGAGGAATGAGGGGAAGGGGGAATCAGGGAAAGAATGCCTGCCATGGACCCTAGAGCCAGCCTAGGCCCTCCCTTCCTGCCAGCCCACAAGGACTCCCTGATTTCCCTCTCCTCTTAGTCAGCATCCTCTTGTCCTAACAACTGGGCCTCAACAAGGGTTGACAGATTCACCAGCTGACTTCTGAGGTCCCTTCCAGTTCAAATGATTTCCCCTTCATTTTCCCCTATGATTTCCCTCCCCATCCCCTCAGCCTCAGCCAGAGAGACCACCCACCTAGGCCTGCTCAGATTTTTCCTCATTAGAATGTAAGGTTCTGGATTATTTCATCTTTTCTATTTATATTCCCAGAACCTACTACCATACTTAGCAGATAATAGGTGCAAAATTAAGGTCTCAGCACTCCTGTGGAGACTTCAGGAGACATATCCCTGCCTCAAAAAGGGGTGTGGGAGAGTCACACAGAAATTTGGAGAGTGAGCAGAGGTGAAAATCCAGCTGAGCACCTTGAGATTACAAACCATATTATTCTGTAAGATAGTATCAACGTCAGAATTTTCTGCTTCGTCTTTCTTCTCCCCACCCCTACTCTAAAATGTGTAGCATTATCATGGGGGAGGGGGATGAGGGAGCCTCTTTCTTCACTCTGAGAATGGGGGGGGAGGAAAGGAAGATGATTTCAGGCAGAACTGAGAAAGCTAAAAGAAGATGGTGGCCTTCTGTCTTCTCTGGTCCATGTTTCTTCTCCCCCATGCCCACCAGGCCCCACTCACCATTTTCATGGGTGGGGTAAGGACCACCCCATAGAGACGGATGAGATTCCGATGGTCTAAGGAGTGCATGGCATTGACCTCCCGGATGAAGTCATCCATAGCCTCAGGCTGGCTCAGGACATCTGGCTTCAGGCATTTGACAGCCACACTCACCTGTCCAGAAGGAAGGGTAACAGGGAGCTGGGAAACAGGTCCCAGGGAAGACAATGGCCACGAACGTGCCTGGGTGGTCAGTTCTTGGGGAATTTTCAAGTTTAGATGTTAATCAAGTCTATTTAAACCTCAGCACAGGCCCCAAAGGCCACCATTTCCTGACTTTTCCCTGGTCCAAATATCCCTGATCCAGTGGTATACAATAAAGAGAAGGCAAATGCACTCTCTTCAGAGAAAGGGATGGGGAGTCACCATGTAAATAATCCTGCCTCAACCCCCACCTCAGGAACCTCCACCATCCCTGCTTGACCTGGGTACAACGAAGGTGTTTGTTTGAATTCAGAGGTCCTTAAAACCTTTTATGTGTGATGGAATTTTCTGCAATCTGGAAGGCTATGGACCTCTTCTCAGAATAGTGTCATTTAAATACATAAAAGACACAGGATTACAAAGGAAATGAACTGTACTGAAATAAGGATGTAATCTTTTCTCATCCAAGCACATGGACCCTGGGATAACACCTCTCTGACTCTCCGGCTCACCTTCTTCCCTGAGGGAGCATCCCACTCCCCTCTTCGCACAACTCCAAAGGAACCATCTCCAAGCTTCTCAAACAAGCTCAGGTCCTTCTCTCCAATGAGACAAGTGAGGCTCTGCAATGACCCCTCCCCAGCAGAAACCCCCGGGATGGGTGATGTCTTTCTGAAGGTATTCTGTGACTGGGGAGTGGAGAAGTCTGCCTCTAAGCGCTTACCACTGAACACCTGGAGAATAGGGAGAAAGGGAGTCAGAGGCTGTGGTCTAGAGCTGCTCAGGACTCCTTATGGAATTTAGGGCCCTGGGGTGGGCAGGGTGATGAAGGGGGAAGGGAGTTAACAGAACAGCCAAGGCAATCCAGAGCAGCTCTCCACCCTTCCCAGGCCACTTTGCAGGCACTGAGTTGTCTCCTGTCGGCAGCTACTTATTTATGCCCTCCCAGCATGGAATCAGAGCCAGGAAAGATGCAGGGGCCTCTCTTGACCCCAACCCCTTCTCAAGCAGTCAGGGGCCCTCCCCACCTCCCCTTCTAATTTTAGCTTTGGCTTCTTCCCTCTGATAGCCACTTGGTGCTGCCTATCTCCAGCCCCTTCCCCAGGGAGCCACTCTGTCCATGTTCTGCCCAGGGGAGAAGATAATTTTAGTTTTGGAGGTTGGGAGAGAGAAAAGAGAGAGAGAGAGAGAGAGAGAGAGAGAGAGAGAGAGAGAGAGAGAGAGAGAGAGTGAGTGTTAGGGAGTGGGGGGGGGAAGGCAGTGTTTGGAATACTCAGGACAGCCTATTAGGGCTGAGATGGTATCTTGGAGCTGAGAAAGAGACTCAGAGAAGAACACAAAGAGAAACTGAGTTTTGAAAAAGGAAGCAAGGGAGAGATAAGGCTAAAGGTATCTGAGGACTAAATTTGCAGGAAAGCAAGTAGATAAAGGGAAAATTATATGCCCCCTCCTAAGAAAATAAAATGGAATCCTGGCAAAGCAGCCCTAGTCAGCCCTTCCTGCTGGTGAGCAAGGACCCCTCTACAGCAGCCCACCCCATTACCCTACCATTAGGTCCCATCCCACACTGGCCCGGTAAGACCTCCTTAAGATTGGCAAGGCCACCAACACCAAAGCCACTCAGCTCTAAGAACCAAGGATAGCACACTGCCTTACTGCTGAGTTCTGGCTCCTCTCTTTAGTTCAGGATTCGGGCCTAGTTCTCACTACTTCCCTTTTCTCACAACCTTCTCTACTCCTCTATTCTTCTCATTTACCTCCTCCCTTCTCCCTTCAGTCTGGGCAGAGGGCCAGGGCAACATCCACCAAAGGAGACCACGTGGCCTGGTGCAGCTGCCCCTTATCAGGCTCTCAAGTGGGTCCTTTGCTGTAGGGCCATCCAGGAAATTGCTGTTGCCAAATCCAGGAAAAGCACCCCCATTGCCACCCCTACCCCCTGGGACAGGGCCCACAGGACAGAGATAGGAAGGGAAGGCCAAAGACATTTCTAATAGCAGAACACAGGCCTACACAAATTTCCTTTTTCACTGTCTTTTAGGACAACAAGCAAAGGGCCAAAGAATGAATGAATTCTAAGTTCAGCTAAGAAGACAGCTGGGGGTGGGGGTGGGGAGCTGGAGAGAAGATAGTTAAGGGGGATACAGTTACTTAAGGCAGAAGCTACTCCAGGGACCAGAAAAGATTGAAAGCACAAAAAAAAAAAGGAAAGAAGCTGTTTTTAAGAAAAATATTGCAGTGGAATTTCCCTAGATTCCTGGAATTGAGGGTGGGAATGGGGTACACAAAAGGCTTTCTACCCTGAGGTTATATGGTTCCCACTGTACTTGACAGACTGACTTGCCACTGGGGGGAAGAGAGAATGAGGTGTCTTCTCTTCAGCCCTAAACATCCTAACCCCTCCCCGGCCACAGTTCAACACACTCACCTTGCTCATCCAAGACTTTCGCTTACACATGGCTTTTCTCCGTTTCACAGCCTCCCACAGCCTCCGCTGACCTGCAGAGTGGGTACTAGTGTCAGAGGGTATATACATCCCAGAGGATGGGGATGCTGCCCGGCAACAAGGTGAGATTAGTAAGGCCTTCAGGCATAGTACAGAAACTCGTGAAGAGTAGGCTCAGACTCCCATCCCAAGGACTGTAGTAAAGCTACTAAAGACCCCTTATGACACGATTTGGGCCAATATATTTTGCTGATTTCCCCTTAGAAGCTGTCTTGAACTATAATAACAAAGATAATGGTGGAAGAATAATCATCAATAATTTTACAAAAGAGGAAAACAGACAACAACATATAACAGAAAGAACCAAAAGATGAAATGAAACACTTTGAAATTATAAATGATTAAGGTCAGCTCCGGGAAAAAGTTAGGAAAAAGAACCTGTCTCTGATTTGCAGAAGTGGGAGACCATGAGTGTGGAATAGTGAAAATATTGTCAGATAAAGTCAACCTGTTGATTGGGGTTTTTTAACTGCTTTTTTTTTACTCCTTTACTCCTTTTTAACTCCTGTTACAATAAACTGCTCAATGTGTAAGGCAGTGAGGGGGAAATATATTCAGAAACTAAAATTATGTAAAATCAAAAACAATAAAAATAAGAGGGATGTGTGTGTGTGTGTGTATTTAAAGAACAGGAGGGGGTGGCTAGGTGGCACTGTGGATAGACCACCATCCCTGAAGTAAGGAGGACCTGAGTTGTAATCCAACCTCAGATACTTGTTAGATCTGTGACTCTGGGCAAGTCACTTAACCATGGGAAGGAAAGAAGAAAAGAAGGTAGGAAGGAAGGAAGGGAGGGAGGGAGGGAGGGAAAGAAAAGAGACAGACAGGTTAAGTGACGAGTCAAAATCAGAACCCAGGCCTCCTGACTTAAGCACTAGTGCTCAATTCACTATCCCACGGTGCCTCACTTAATCTGTCAATTAAATCTGTTTAGTCAAGTTTTAGATTTCTTTTATTTAAATTTTTTTTTTTTGCTTTTTGAAGGGCAGTTGGGGTTAAGTAACTCGCCCAAGGTCACTCGGCTAGGTTTCTTTGTTTGTGTGCGTTAAGTGTCTGAGGCCGGATCCGAACTCAGGTCCTTCTGACTCCAGGGCTGGCGCTCTACTCACTGCGCCACCTAGCCGCCCTCTTTCATTTAATTTTTAAGACAAAGAAGCAATTCATGAAAAAAAAAAACAAAAACCTGAATTAGGAAATCTTTTTTAAAAAATCTCTCTCCTGGGGTATATCCTGAGGACACTGCACCTTTAGTCCAATCACCTACACTAAGAGCTCAGCAACCCCCTGCACAAATGCCAAGCAAAGCACATGGACTGATTTTCTTTGGCCCTCAGGCTGGGTGCCACCAACACGTCCCCTCCCCAGAATCAGGGAGAGCTGCTGTCTCTCTCTCTCTCTCTCTCTCTCTCACACACACACACACACACACACACACACACACACACACCCCTACCTCTTTGACCCTAAAAGCATGATTAAATCACACTTAACAAAGGCAGACTGTGAAACAGGTTAATGAATCTTATGGAAGGTTTGAAGCAAACACAAACTATATATTTTAGTTTTGCAAAGCATGTTCATCACAACCAACCAAAACAATTAACAAATACCAACGAGACACATACTACATGCAAAGAGAACAAGCTTGGTGCAATAAATCTGGAAGGTTCTCATGTGAAAGAGGGATTAGACGTAGTCATTTTGATTCAATTCAATTAAAAAAAACTTTTAATAAGCACCTACTATGTGGCAAAGTAGATAGCCTACAGTCAGGAAGACTTATCTTCCTGAGTTCGAATTTGGTCTAGCTGTATGACCTTGAGCAAGTCATTTAACCATGTTTGCCTCAACTTCCTCATCTACAAAATGAGCTGGAAAAGGAAATGGCAAACCACTCCACTGTCTCTGCCAAGCTGGACACAACTGAAAAGGACTGGACAATGTGTCAGGCACAGTGCTAAGTACTAGGGATACAAAAAGAGGCAGTCTGATCCAAGATGACTGAGCTAGGATGAGGAGACAGGGGTGAGGGGGATGCAGAGCTGCACGCTTCAACCTAAAGTAAGGAAACACATCCTAACAACACAAGCTGACCCAGAGTAGAACGTGCTTCCTTTGGAGAGAATGGGTTCCTTTCCCTAAGAAGGGCAGGCTGGATGATCCCTTGATGAAAGGTGATTTAAGCACAAAAACCTCTCATCTCTTGGATGACAATGAGATTGCTCCTGTAGCCAGAACTACCAGATGGGCCTGACTCAAGCAAGCTTCTATGAGATACTCTATTAACCCAAGGCTACTAGAAATTAGTTATGCTCAGTTATATACCTGCGTTAAGTATGGGCTGGTCATCAGGACCTCTAAAGACTCTTCCAATTTTGTGATTCTTTTATCTACAAGGACCTCACCCCAAGTCGATGGGCTGCCTCCCCTAGCCAAGTCAACAAGCATTTATTAAATGCCTGGCATAAGCCAGGCACTATGCTAAGTACAAGGGATACAAAGAGGCAAATAACAGCCCCAAGGGGCTCACAATTTAATGGTAGACACATCACACAAACAACTATGGACAAATAAGATATACAGAAAGTTGGCGACCATCAACAGAGGGCATTTTTTACAGGAAGGAGAGAGGATTCCTGTACAAGATGGAATTTTAGCTGGGACTTGAAGGAAACCAGGGAAGCCCAGGAGGTGGAAATAGGTGAGAGAGCATTCCATACACAGGGGAAAGCCAGTGGAAATGCCTGGAGTCAGGGGATGGAGTGTCCTGTGCAAGGAGGTCAGTGGCACTGGATCATGCAGTACACAATAGGGAATAAAGTCTGAGAAGACTGGAAAAGTAGGAAGGGGCCAGGTTATAAAGGAGTTTAAAAGTCAAACAGAAGATTTTATATTTGATCTCTGAGGTAAGAGGGAGTGCCATTAGATTTTATTGACTGGGGGATTTGGACACAGGGCCTTTGGAAGGTTAGTATGATGGCTGAGTAGAGCATGGACTGCTGTGTGGAGAGACCACCAGAAGGCTACTGCAATATTCCATATGTGAGGGGATATGGGTCTGTACCAGGGTCTTGGCAATGCCAAATTAGGGAAGGGCCATTCTAATCCCTGGTTAGAATGTAAGCCCCCTGAAGGCAGGCACTTTCACTTTTGTCTTCACTGTGTCCTTAGTGCCTAACACAGCTCCTGGCACATAGAAAGCTGCTTAAAAAGTGCTTGACTGCTTGGTTAATTAAGCCAGCCCAAGAACCTAGTCTCTCCAGGGAGGTGCTGACAAGAGTTCCTAGTTTTCCCCTGAGACACCATGATCTGCTGCCTACCCCCAATAGCAAATAGAAGGGAACCAGGCTGAAAAATGGCCAGTCCTGAGGGTAAAGGAAGTAAAAAGGCAGTTGAGAAATGTGACCAGAGAATGGAAAACAGGCCAAGGCCAAGAACAAAGAGCAGCATTCCCTACGTACCAGGTCGGCCCATGCCAATCTTCTCCAGGTCCTCATTCTTGACATATTCAAAGTGGGACAGGCGGGTGATGTTGAGGTCATCTCGAAGACGAAGGAAATACTGCTGCAACTGGACCTCAGCCAATAGCTCAAGCAACCAACCAGTGCCCTCCTCTGCCTGCATACTGCTTCCCTCCAGTCTCTGTGAGGAAGTAGAGCAGGGGTCAGAACCAAGGAAAGCTCAAGAAGAAAGGGGAGCAGAGAAGAATGGGAAGGATTCTCTCTCTCCCCACCCTACTCCCTCTGGCTCCTCAAATGACCTAGCAACACCACGTGGGCAGTAAAGGGACAAAACCAGGTCTACATGCGGGAAGTCCTATGGAGTAGGAGGGCTCCATGTCACCCTCACCTCCACACCCCAAAACACAACAGCTTTCCAGAGGAGCCTGAAAACAAGGGGCCTTTTCTCTTTCCTGCTAGAGAAGTGACCTTGCCTGGGTCCCTCCAAGATAAGCTAAGAAACCTTGCCTCATGTACTCAAAACCCAATATCCTAACAAGAATAACTCCCTAACTAACCGTCTCACTACCAATTTTGTCTTTTATCAACCACCATCTCTCCAAACTCGAGCATAATCCTCCCTGCCCAGAACCTAGGAAGACCCAGCCAGGTCTGTGGAAGCAGAGAGGTGATTGACTTCTTTCCTCGTTCTTGATGATTCAGAGGATCTTCCTAGCTTCATACAGGTATAATGCAACAAATCCCTGGCTTTCAGTGGGGGGAGGGTTAGTTCTCTGCTATGTACAAGTTGTACTCTCCTAAGTCTCTTTCTCACCCTATCCCGAGAATGACATTTCTCACACTAGATGGAGGAATGGGAGAATAAAGGTTGGGGAGGCCAAGTCAATCCCCAAGGCCAATGGATCCACAATGAGGGGAGCCTGATGCTCTAATACCAGTCATCTATAAGAGTATCACCTGTGCATGACTAGGACTACCCAGGTAAAAAACCATTCAGTGACATCATACATCAGTAAAGAACACCTGGCCTCTGTGATAAACTACTGGACCACTCAGTCAAGTACTGGCTGCCTGCCAATAATGACAACTGACATGAATAGAACATTTTATATTTATTTTTATGTATTAATATATATTGCTATTTAATTTATATGCTATATAATTAATATAACACTTTAAGTTTTACAAAGGTAAGGTTTACAAAGCACTTTGCATACATCAATTATTGGATGATTATGTCCAGATTATAATTTATATCCACTTTATAGAAGTGGAACATGTTACCTCTGGGGTCCTGTGAATGAACCTGAGCCCATGTCCACCAGCCTTGGACTCCCAGAGCTCTTAGCCTTCCCACCAACACTGTTCCCTCTCCCTAAAGTTTCAAATGTTCCCAAAATGAAACAATAAAGAGTCTCAGACTGAAAGCAAGAAGACTTGGGTTCTGATTCATTGTGTCCCTAATCTGATGTGCACCTTTGATGGGAAAATCACTTTAAAATTTTTATACTCTTTGGTCCAGTCATCTCTCTACTGGACATAGTAACCTAAGGAGATCAAAAGACAGAAAGGTTCCCTGCACACACCCAAATCTACACAGAACCTCTTTTCGTGATAGCAAAACCAAAGCCTGGAAACAAATCAGACATTTACTCATTCAGAAACAGCTGAACAATTTATGATATGTGAATAAAACGGAAAATTATTGGGTTATAAGAAAAGAATACAAGGAGTCAGACCCATGGAAAGATCTGTGTGACCTTATCCAAAGCAAAGACAGAATAAGAGACAATACTAAAATAACTATACAAAATAATGCTAAATTATAAAAGAAACTTATTTAAATTACATGTTACATATATTACTATATGTTAAATGATTATATATTAAATTAAATATTATATTAATTATATACTAAGTCATATTAAATAAACTAATTATACAATAAAAAAAAGAAAACCACTAAAAGGCAACTGAATTCGAATGCACTGCCATAGCCTACCTTGGATTTAGAGAAAAGATAAAATATCCTTCCTGTAGCAGAGAGAGGAGGTGCTAGTGGGGTGGCATGTGGCCAACACTATCAGCAGGCTTTGCTTAATTGTTTTTCTTTGTCCCACGGAGGGGAGAGGTCACTATATGGGAAAGTGGTTGATATAAAAGAACAAATGGTAGAAATAAAATATGGGAGAAGAATCCCTTCATTTCCATGTATAATCCGTAGTTTTCTCCTCTCAAATCAGGGCACTGACTAGGCAATCTCTAAACTCTCAGCTCCGAAATCCTCTGATGCCATGATAGCCAGTGTTCCCATCATCACTGGCTGTTTCTCATAGAAAAACTCTTATGGAATATTGGGACTGCCCTGGTCCAATCTCTAGGTCTGTTATGTCCCCAGCTGCTAACAGACACAGCACCCCTCCTCTGTCCCAGCTGGAAGAGCAAAGCCTTCCCAGGCTTGCCACCTCTCTGTTCCCACAGTCCTGGACAATGTAGCTCTCTTTGAGGATGGAGGCAAGAAGCAAGGAAGACAGCAGCTGCTGAGAAAGGCTACAAAGCCTTGGTCAGAGGCCAAAGGAGATACTTTCAATCAGTCAATCAACAAGCATTAATTAATCAATTACTATGTGAAAGGCACCATACTAAGTTCTAGGGCTACAAAGAAAGACGAAAAATACCAACCCTGCCCTCCCAGAACTCACATTCTAATAGGGGAGACAACACACAGAAAACTATGTATTTTCAAGATGATATAGAGAAGACAGAAGATGAAGGCAGCTAGGTGACTCTGGAAAGAACACTGGGCCTGGAGTCAGATCTGAGTTCAAATCAGCCTCACAGTCACTAGCTGTGTGACCCTGGGCAAGTCACTTAATCTCTGCCTGCCTTATTTCCCTGGAGAAGGAAATGGCAAGCCACTCCAGGATGTTCATCAAGAAAACTCCACGTGGGGTCGTAGAGAGTTGGACACAACTGAATGACTGAACAAGACAGAACGAAATCTCAGAGAAACAACAGCAGTGGGGGAACCTGCAAAAGCCTCTTGTGTTAAGTCTTAAAGGAAGATAATTCAAGGGTCTCTCTGATGAAGCTAGGAGAGATGGATAAGACAGCCCAGAATGACTTCTCAACCTCAGTGGAGGAACTTGTGCATGGAGGTGGAGGAGAAAGGGAATACAATTTGAGGGTAAAAAGGGTCTGCTGAGGAGAGAACATCCCCACTCCCTGAAAGCCAGCACTTTCATGAGATCTAAGCAGTCACATCTATGGGTATACATTCTCATGCAAAACATGTTTTATAAATATACACATATATAAATATGTGTGTGTAATGTATATACAGTTACATATATATACACACCCCTACCTCTTTCTAATAACATCCTCCCACTCCAACTCCCTATGACCACTGAGGAAAACCAGTACTGGGTGGAAGAGTTAGCAGAAAAAGGGGCTGGGGGCAAGAAGCCCCTCAGCTCAGTCCTCATTCCCAAACAAAACTGACATTAGAACCTAGAATTCCTGAATCCTTCTTTCTTCTTGCTCACCACCCAAGGACTACATACTATTGGGAAGTGTACTCCCAACTTTCTCTGCTGTCCCCCTACTCACTGTGTAAAGACGTAGTCGAAGCCGAGTCAGGAAAGGGAAGGAAAACTCGAGACCAGGGAACCGGCGAAGCATCTCTGAGGCTGGCCCAAATCCCCTCAACCCTCGAGAAACAAGTGTTTGTGAGGGGGTCACTGGGACTCCAGGACCTTGAGCTGATGAGACTTGCCAGATGTGGGAGCCTCCTGGCCCCCAAACCCAGGGCTCTCCACCAAAGACAAGGCAACTGTGGGTTCTCCTTCAAAAGCTGCCAACATTCCCACTCTCCAAAAGCTACTTCACAGGAGGGTGGGTGTGCTTCTCCCCTGCCCTGTTCCTGCTTCAGGATTCTTTCAAAGCTCTCTGGGGAAGATGGCTGGTCAGCTGGCTGTACTCAGGCTGTCTCTGGGTCTCTGTCTCTCCCACCGCCCAGCTCAGTGGTCACAGCTCCAGCCCTCACTCCTCCGTAGCTCCCCTCCCAGACTGAGGAGCTCAGGCATTGGCTGAGAAAAGACCTCCCTGAACTATAGCCAAGAGGGCGGTGGGAATGGGGGCGGGGGGATGGGGGAGGAGAGTGTAGGCTTCCTCTGGACCTCCCAGTCACCCATGGCCCCCCTCCCTCTCTCACTGTACACAAGGCCCCCTGTCTCCTGCCTCCCCTCCCAGCCCCCACTCTTCCAGACAGCCCCTTAGATAGGGGTGAGGACAACTGGGGGGGTGGGGGGAAGGGTAATGTCAGGCCCCAAAGGAACCGAATCTTCCAGTCCCATGGGTGACTTGCCCTGAGGCAAAGAGCTCCATAGACCCTTTCCCAGGCTCTGAGGTTCAGGTAATACCTCTTCCCTCAAAGTAGGCTCTTCAGAGACCCTTCTTCTGTCCCCTTTACCCCCAAGCTTCGTTGTGTGGCTCCTGGCTCAGACCCCATGTGTCCCTGTTGCCCTGGTGCCCGACGGAAATATGGGGTTGGCAGCCAGCCAGGAGGCAGAGCTGGGACAGCCCAGTCAAGAGATGAGGTGGGGGTGGGGGACTGAGGGGACTTATCCTTTCCCTCCTCAAGAGGGAAACCCTGTCTTCAGCTCACAACACCCAGACTCCCTCACCAAACCAGCCAGTACAAGTTCTACAAATATCCTCTTCCCCCTACCACATATACCCTGTCTGGTCACTTCTGCCACCCCCCACACACCCCACAGTGTCATGATACAAACACCTCCAGGTTTCTGGTTGTCTTGTCAATCCTCTCTGCCTGCCCTCCTCCCCACCCCAGCTCAGAGAAGGGACTAAGAGATGCTCCCACCACCAACACAACATCCTCCAGACACACCTGACAGCTGCAGGAAGAATTCTCCAACCCCCCTCCACCCCCCCCCACTCCCTCTCAGTCAGACCCAGGGAGCCCCTCTTGAATGGAATACACAAGTGCCTTGTCCCAGCCCAGCTGGTTAACAGCTGTAAGAAACACCAGCTGGCTGGGGAAGACTGGGTACCCTTGAGGCTGGGAGGGAGGGGTTGGTGAGGCTGGATCCTTAGCTTCTCTCTTTCTGGGGCTTCTCCAGTGTGTCCCTCAAATGGGGTGGATAACAGTCCTCTGTGGTGCTCTCTCCCTCAGCTCCACCATCCCCATCCATCTTAAGAAAGTTCCCTTCACACCATTCAAGGCTTCTTTCAGTTTCAATCTAATAACACTCAAAGCACAAATTTACTCTGGGTCAGGCATTGGTAGGGTAGGAGGAGTGAAGGGACTCATGCTTGATCCCTCCTCCAGCAAAGAGATTGCCAACTTCTAATCTGGTACCCCAAAGCTACCCAGTTTGTATCTAACTTGGGGGGATTTCTAGGTCAGTGCTAGATGGATAGGCTGGCTAAGAAAGGGTTAAAGCTAGGTCAAAAGCAGAAGCCAACTTTGCTTCCCAACACCTAAGGGAGGTAGAAGTCACTGCTATTCTTCTCTAAGGCATTTCTGGGGCTATAAATCCTAAATTCGGGTCTACAGAGATCACCCAGAATTCCACTGAAAACCCTGCCTCCATTTTCCTCATAAGCTCCCTGTTCCATCTGCTTTTTCCAAGTGGCCACTGCCCTCTGCAGGCTCTAGGAGAAAACTCCAACCCAGCATTCTCCAAGGGGAGAAGGAAGGCTGAGAGTCAGCTTCAGCTGCCCTCTAGTTAAACCCCAGCCATGTATTCAGGACAGAAGGGAGAAATGCCCTTCCAAATGTACCTATGTGGAACCTCCGTCCCCATCCTGTCTCCACAGTTCTGCTATGGACGGCTGTATTCTGACAGAACCAACTACGCCCATAGGTGACCCACACAGGTGAGGAAATAGGCATGGTATGGGTACACCTAGCTCCCCTCCCCCATACTGCCTCCTCTTTCTCTGTCTGAAATCCTCAGGACTGCCCCTACTGACACCAAGAAAGCACTGATTTCTCATTTCTGAAGGGCACAAATGTACTGCCCTCACCTGCCCACATCCCCCATGAGAAAGATGGGGATGAGGGGCAAAGAGAAAGGGCATACCTGCCTAATTCTACCCATTTATTTCATCCCCTCCCCTCCTCCAGCCCCAAGGTCTCTCCTTCCATCTTCAACGTTTGTTAAGCAATGATAGATTTATCCCTAGTGGTGCCCAAATGGCAGGCAAGGTACAAGCTTCTGATCCTAAGGTCCAGGGAGCAGGTAAATGGGACCAGAAAGACAACCAAAGCCCATCACCTGGCCTGGGCAGTCCCCAATCCTCCCCTCTTTACCCTCCCCATTCTGTCAGTAGCATCTTCACCGAGCAAAGCTCCCCTGAAGGCAGGACCCTGGCACCACTGCCTTTCCTCCCCCATAGCAACCTCCCAGATTATCCCTAAATACTCCATGATCCCGAAGAAAACAGTCGAGGGCTCTCAGGGCCTCATCCCTGAGGGGGTGCCAAAGGCTGCCATTCTCTCTCCCTCCTTTATCCCTTTCCCCTTCTCACCTTTAGGCCCCAAATCCCACCACCCATCTGGGAAGGAGGTACTCCAGGAGGCCAGCAGGGCTGCTGTCTGCTGCCCAGCCCACCTGGGGAGGCTGGGTTTGCTTCCTCACTGTCCTGTCTGTCCCCTCCCCCTAACCTCTTTCCCAGCTTCCATTCTGCTGCTGGCGACACAGCCTCAGCAGTGCTAATGCTCATGCTCCCATCCAGACCAAGGGCCCTCCCCCACCGCTCTCAGCTTAGGAAGCAGAGAGAGGTAAGGGGGGCGGGCAGGGGGAGAGACGGGACATGACCCTCTAGGACACAGGTTCCTTAGCCTTTTTGCTGTAACAGACTCCTTTGGCAGACAGGAGAAACCTATAGATCCTTCTTAGAATGTTTTTTAAATGTATAAAATTAAACACCTTTAACAAAGGAAACTAATAGTTAACAAAAATAAAGATGCGATATTTTCCCCCATCCAAGTCCATAGACCCCCTGTCCAAGAATCCCAGGTAAAGAACTCTTACCCTAGAAGCTCTAATCTCTAGCCACTGAGATGTGGTTCCCCAACCACAGTCCTTTTGCCCCAGCTCCACAAAGAAGCCCTAGTCTGGAGGGATCCCAGTCCTCACCAAAACCTCGGGGTTAAAGGCCCCCCATGAATGAGGGCTCAGTTTGGATTTGGGGACACCAGCTACCATGCGGTATGAAGACATTCTCCACTTCTACCCACTTCCTTCAGGGTAAAGTCCTAGAAGCTACATGGGTCACCTCTTCTCACTAAGATGCACTGGCACAGTAAAGATTGGCTGATGCTCTGGTCAATCTTTCCCTTCCACCCCCCCCCCCCCCCCCCATTAAAACTTAGTTCAGAATACCTCAGCTTATCTTATTCACAAGGCTTTCTACTCTCCCAAGGAAAAGAGGCACTCAAATTCAGGGTCCTGGGAGGTTCTTTTTAGACATGGTTAGTGCCCACTGGAGCAGCCTCTACCCTCAAGAGTGCTGCCTGCTTACTAGGTTGTTTCTCTTCTAATTTCCTCCTCTTACAAATCTCCCAAGCCCAAATACTTCACCTTCCCACCAGGGAACCCACTGTCCCTGCCTACTTGGAGCAGGTTAGGAGCAAAGCCTAGTGATATAATTCCCAGAGCATGGACCCTGCAAAACAAATGCCCACAAACCCGGCATGGAGTGGGGGTGTGTGAAGGAGATGGAGATGGGAAAAGAAGGAAAGAAGAGGGAGAGAAGGGAGAAAGGGGGAGGGGAGGTGAAAGGAGAGAGGATCTATGATAGACCTGAGGCTCACCTCTTCCTGGCATAGCTCCAACCTGCTCCCCTAGAAGTCACTGCTCCCCTCCCGTCAAGCCCAGGGCTACAGCTGGATTAAAGAAGTACTCTTCCGGAAACTCCTCCTCTTTCTTCAATCCCCGGGGCCTCAAACCACCACACACACCCTCTCATTCCCCTGGCATCTGAAGCATCCACTGACTCCTTACCAGGTATTTGGGGCTTTGATGGGGACATCTCAGCCAGTCTAGGACTGACCCAAAGGAGATAGGCCCTGGTTTACTCTGGCAGCCTGCTCCTGCCTCCCTCCTCCTTCATCCTTATTGCCCAAAGGAAGCTTCAATCCTATACTTGTCCCTGGGAAACCCTCAGAGAGGGCCTTACTGGGGAATAATCAAACTGGAAAGGGAGGAGGAAGGACTCAGAGGCTTAGTAACCATCTCCTCACCTTCCTTATCTCCCCAGAGGCCAGCTGGATGCAGAGAGACAGTTTGCTACCCTGGGTGCCCAGTACTCCAGGTCCCATTCCTTACCTTCAGACTGAAGTTTTGTACCTCTGCTCCTCTCTTAGACCAAAGAAGCTAAGATAGCTTATGAATAAATTGTTCCGAGGACACTTTATTTGGGATTGCTACTTAGTCTAAGGAAGCCAGGTCTATCTCCTTCTTCCTCTGGTTGTTGGAAAGTAGTGACTGTTACCAAGTACCATTCAAATGACCCAAGTTCCTTCTCCCCCACCCTGCTACTGGAGGATGTCTCCAGTATCCAAATAATCTTTGGCAAGAAGTTAGAACAGCTCCCCCTCTCCCCTTCCATACCTAGTCGCCTTCTGCTCCACACCCCCTAGAAAGGGAGGGGCTTGTGCCTGGGATCTCTGCCCACCTTCCCACCCCCACAGGTCCCCAAAGCAGCATTAAAGTGACAAATCCACACAGAGAAGTAGGCTAACTATGCAATTTCCGGACATGAGAATTTTTTCAAAACAACCTACCATAATTTAGGGAATATATGCCAACCTCTGAGCCAGCCTAATTTTTACCTCCTCACCACTGGGCCTTGAAGAATTACAACATGTTCCCAAGTCTGGAACAGATGCCTTGTTAAGAGCTAACAACATTAGGAGAGCCTTCCCTCCTTCTTCACAACATTGTTACCAAAACCCATACCATCCCTGGCACTCCCCTCCTCTGTGTTTCAGGGCAGTAAGCAGGCAGATGCTGGATTCTCAAGCCTTTCTGATTCTCATTCCCCTCCACTCAAGTGCCAAAGAAGGACCTCCTTATTGTTCTTCTCTCTAAGAACCCAAATGACAGAGATCTGGGGCTGGGTACAGGCAATATGCTGAATGGTTGGGGATGGGAGATTTGAGAAACAGATAAAGACACACAAAGAAACAAATATAAACCTTTAGCCCTTCTATGATAAACCCCAGGGCAACTCACAAGTCTTTCCCATCAGGTCCTCCTGGTGCTTTGAGAACCAATTTAAGCTTGATACAGAATCAAGATTACAGCATACTACAAAATCCTGGGCTCTCAGTCTATACTCCTTTCCTATGTGGTTTGGAGGAAAGTAAGAAGGAAGTAGATAGACGGTGAGACCTTCCAAATAAAGGCAACATGCTGTGGTGAGAACAGACCTTCAGATCAGGAAATCCCGAGTCCAAATTTCCTGCCATCACTCTCTAGTGCAGTCAGAAGGCACAAAGACAGCCCCACCCTTTAAAGCCTCAATTTCCTTATCTGTAAATGAAAGGATTGGACCAGATAAGCTTTAAGACCCCTCCCAGCTCTAGAGGCCCAGAGGTCTATGAACTAAATACTCTTATACTCTTCTAATAAGCCTTCATTACAAGAACAAGTGAGAAATTCTAGGAGAGAGGGAAGATTTACCTTTACACTGGGAGCAGCTGGCATCTTTTTACTGTCCTAGGTGTAAAGAGTGATTAAGCAGGACCAAATCCAGTAGGCCTTTAGGGATCCCCCCCACCCTGCCCCGACAAACCCTCCTTTGTTTTAATCCATAAAAGCCAGACTCTTCATGGGACATGGAGATTCGAGGAATGAAGATGCCCTTTGGGAATGTCAATGTGATCCATGCTATTCCTGATGAGGTATGGGCTCTGGGAACCTCCTTGAACTCTCTTTGAATCTTTTAAGTACAGGCTCTGGGAACCGCCCTTGAACTCTGATTGAATTGACCTATTTGATAAGGCATGCAATTCAATCAGAGTTCAAGGGGAGTTCCCCGAGCATATACCTCATCATTCCTACTCTAAGCCTAGTAACAGCTTGCTGGCTATTACAAATCTTTTATGGTTTCAGCATCACTTTAATTAAAGCCCAGTCTTATATGCCCTCACGCGTTAGCTCTCGCACTCGCTCCCCCCCCCATGGAAGGGAAAATGCTCCAAAGACCCTTCTCTGCCCCCTTGACACCATCCCACTGACTTGATACCACCCAAGGCCACCAAACCCCACTGGGATAGGGAAGTTGGTAAATGGATGAAGGATCTCATGAGGGCTTGGTCTAGAAGAGGCAAAGATTTAACCAACTTGGCTCATTCTGAGGAAGGGTTAGAATGCTGTGGCAGGGGGTGGGTCAGAGCAAGAGGCTCCGCCCTCCCCCCCCCCCCTCAATTCAGGACACTATTCAGAAGCTATAGTCTCCAAAGGAACTAAGGCAGAGGTGGAGAACCTGTGACCTCAAGGTCACATGTGGCCTTTGAGGTCCTTAACTGTGGCCCTTTGTTTGGATTCAGTCAAAAGGATGTAATTGAGGACCTAGAGGCCACAGACCCCCCAACCCTGGACTAAGGGTTAGAGAGATGAGGATAGGAGAGCTCTCACCTAGGAGACAAAATACCCCAACAGAATTCACAACTCCCACCTACATATACAAGATATTTGAAATAGATATTTCACCTACACTCTATAGCTATATGCCTCTGATAACCTTGTAGATAGTGTTTGGGTGGGAAGGGTATATCTCAATGCCTTAACAAATTCCAGAAGGAGACCCTCTGTCCACTTAAAAAACTATTAAGGATCCAATTTGGTAGAATGGAGAGAAAAAAATCTATCTGGAGTCAGAGGATCGGAATTCAAATTCTGCCTGTCACTCTCTGGGTGACCTTAGAGAAGTCCCTTACCCCTCTCTAGGCCTTAATTTCTTCAGCAGTAGAACAAGGGAGTTGGATTAAATGAACTTTCATGTCCCATCCAGTTCTAAATATATAATCTTATGAAGTCCCACAACCATGCTGACAAGGTCTACTGAGAACTTCAAAACGAAGACCTTCTTGTCTTCCATCAGAAAGTCAAGGGTAGGTGGCAGGGAAGAGACAGCTAGAGAGTACTAGAGCGCTCAGGCAATCAGGTGGTGCCATGGCACTAGGCCAGGAGTCAACAAGATGTGTCTTCCTGAGTTCAAATCCAGCCTCAAACACTACTGTGTGTCCCTGGGCAAGTCACTTAACCCTGTTTACCTCAGTTACCTCATCTGTAAAAAGAGTTGGAGAAGGAAACCCACTCCAGTATCTCTGCCAAGAAAGTCCCAAATGGGGTCATGAAGAGTCAGATATGGCTAAACACAAATAAAAGAGCCCAGACACTGTGGAATTGCCCTTATTTCTCACAGAGTAAACTAAGGCTCAGAAGGGGCTATGAACATAGCCCATACAAATAATTATTTAACGTGCTACTCACAGGCATAAATCTGAGAGTTAAAATTTATTAGGATGCCTCCCCTCCCCAGTCTCAGATCTTTTCCAAAACTGGGCAGAGGGAAGGGCAGAGATTAGCCTAATCAGCCCCTGCCCAT
Organism: Gymnobelideus leadbeateri; assembly: GCA_011680675.1. Classification (NCBI taxonomy): domain Eukaryota; kingdom Metazoa; phylum Chordata; class Mammalia; order Diprotodontia; family Petauridae; genus Gymnobelideus; species Gymnobelideus leadbeateri. Next base: position 106,738 of record WOXC01009239.1, on the reverse strand, counting down.
GTCCACTCTTCTCTATGCCCAGCCAGAGGTCTGGGCTGAAGAGGCCCATTGTTGAGGCCAGAGTCCTCAGAGTGGAGTGAGGGAAGAGAGGGACTGTTAAGGGAGGAGTGGGGGAGGGACTATAAATGTATGGATCTAGCAAAGATATGTCTTCTGTAAGGCCCAGACCTCTCCCTGAAAAGTCCAAACCCACTATCACCCTCTTGGACAGGTTTCAAGGGACTAGGCACACTCAGTATGGTGCTGTCTGGGTCCCAGCCAGGAAAGATATCCCTTGGGCTTGGGAGGTCAGAGGAAGTAGTCCTCCACATGGAAAAGGTGTCACCTGAACGAAGCCTTGAAAGATTCTAGGAGCCAGAGATAAGGCAGAAGAGAATTCCAGGCATGGGGGAATTATCAGAGTTCAGAGAACAGACAGGAGCCCCATTTGGTGGGAACACGGAATTTGTCCAGGCAGTAGTATGGAATTATTCTGGAAATGTAGGTAGTTGCCATGTCTTAAATGCCTGGCTGTATATTACTTAGGCTTTATGGTTCAGGGGAGTAGCAGGATGGGAAGGAAGTCATCTATCACCCCAGTCCAAGAAAAAAAGGAGAGTAACCTTTGACCTCTTCCCCAGAGAAAGCACCTGAGGGCAGTCTGGATCTTTTGATACCTAACTCAAGATTCTTTCCATTAGGATTAATTTCCTCTTCAGCCCTCCACATCCCAGTTAATAGCTAGCCTCAAATAGTGGTTTAAGATTTGCCAAGTGCTTTACCAATAGTATCTCCTTTGATTCTTACAAGTCTATGAGGTAGATGCTGTTATCTCTACATTACGGACAATAATATTAATAATACCAGCTAGCATTTATACAGTGCTTGCCATGTGCCAGGCACCATATCAAGTGCTTACAGCTATTATCTCATTTGGTCCTCACAATCCTGTGGGAGTAGGTGCTATTATCCCTATTTTACTGTTGAGGAAACCGAGGCAGACAGACTTGCCCAGGATCACATAGTTAGTGTCTGATGCTTGGATTTGAACTCAGGTCTTCCTAACTTCTGGTTCAACTAATAAAAGTCAGGAATTCAAAAAGAGATCAATTTCCCGGAAGCACTCTATGCCCTTTTTCTTCTCCCCAGGGACCCCGAAGATGGGCAGCAGCTGAGAAACAGAACAATGCACTAGATTACAGAACCTAAGACTGTTAGAGCTGGAAAAGACCCCTCTCTCACACCCATGATTTAGAGACGAGAAAACTGCGGCCCAGAAAGACCATGCCAAGGTCACACAGCTGAGAGGCACACCTGACACACCTAGGTTCTAGCACTGTACCCTAGGTGGGGTCTTCAGGGAGAATGGCTTAATACTTGGGATTGGAAAGCCTCAGGAGGAAGAGGACTCAGCATCAGGAAGGCAGCCTAGGTTTTTAGCAACGTTGGTATTTGCAACTGAAGAAAGGTAGTAACTCTTCTTGTTACAATAGTATGATTTAAAAATGAAAGAAAAAAAAGTCCTACTTCCGGAGTCACAGCTCTTCAGTTTGGCTAAACTTTGCAACCTACCTAGCATAATACTCTCCATATGTCTGATGATTAATAAATGATTCACTGACATTTATAAATGAAGTGTAGGGAACTGGACTAAGCTCTTCACAAATATCTCACTTGATCCCCACAATACTACCACTAGGAGGTAGGTGCTGATATTATCCCTATTTTACAGTTGAGGAAACTGAGGCAGAAAGAGGTTGAAATGAAATGCCCAGGTACACACAGCTAAGAAGTAGCTGAGGTGGAATTTGAACTCAGGTCTTCCTGACTCCAGGCCCAGCACTCCTATCCACTGCACCACCTAGCTGTCAAAAAGTGAACTGGTCTTGAATATAGAAAATCTAAGACTAGGTTTGAACATCAGCTCCATAACTTACTATCTGTGAAACCCTGTGCAAGTCCTCTGAGTCTCAGTTTTCCCCTCAATAAATGGACAGCAATATTTGTATTGCACAACCTAATTCAAAGGCTTCAGTGAAGAAAGTACTTTATAAACCTTAAACATAACATAATTATGCACTAAGTAGGATTAGTTATTATTATTAAAAATATTATTCCAGAGTTCCTTTTCTGGCCTCTTTTGGTTTAAAAAGTAACTGATATCCAGCTTAGAAATAAATGCCACATGACTATATAAATATAACCTCTATCAAATTGCTTTCCTTCTCAATGAGGGAGTGAGAAGGGAGGGAAAGAATCTGGAATTCAATTTTTAAAAAACTAATGCTGAAAATTGTTTTTACATGTAATTGGGGGAAAATAAACTATTAATTTTTTTAAAAAGAGTGTGGCATGGGGCGGCTAGGTGGTGCAGTGAGTAGAGCACCGGCCCTGGAGTCAGAAGGACCTGAGTTCGGATCCGGCCTCAGACACTTAACACACACAAAACAAAAACCTAGCCGTGTGACCTTGGGCAAGTTACTTAGCCCCAATTGCCCTCCAAAAAAAAAAAAAGAGTGTGGCACTTCATAGAACATAAATGCAGTTTTAAAAAAACGTCGATAGAAATGAAATGTAGGAGGTTCTATCTTAGATGGCTAAATGGTTTTTGTTGTTTTTAAATTTAGTCACCTCTAACATATACCCATCACCAAAAACTAACAACCCACGAAGGAAAACATATACCTCACCTACGAAGTTATTCCCTTTCTCCCCAATGGTAGATTAAGAGACCACGATTAGTAACAGAGGGAATACTGAGAGGGTGGAGAAAATGGAGAACAGATAGTAGTGAATGAGGGTCATATATAGATCCCTGAGTTTAAATAACCCCCCTCAGCCTCAATTTCCTCTTCTGCACAATGGGAATACTAATAGTACCCACCTCACTGAGGACTAAACAAGATAATAAATGCAAAGCAAACTTTAAAGAACTACATAAATGCTAGCTATTACCTCTTATTATAATCTGATCAGCATTTATAGGCCTTCACAACCTTGCCCTTCCAAGACCTTCCTATATGTTACATACACTGGTCTATTCCCCACAAGAAACTCCTGTCACCCCATGCCTGGAATGTTTTCTGTCTCCCTCAGTTTCCTTCAGGACTCAGCTCAAATTCCATCAGGGGAGGGGGGAGTGCTTTCCAAGTTCTCTCCCCAAGCCCCTTTCCATCTCCAGTGCCTACCTTCCCTCCCTTCATCCTACATATACTTTGGACACACAATTATTTTCCCCTATTAGAACATGAATTTTTTAAGGGCCATGCTTCACCCCCCCCCCCCAATTCTTTACATCCAGAGCATTCAGTACAATGACTTGCACAAAGTAAATGCTTCATAAATGCTCGATGACTGACATCCCTGAGATGGCATTTAAAATCCCAGCCTACACACTCCCACTTAGGAGTATCAGGCCTGCCCCTTCAAGAGTTCTAAGCTCCATGACCCACACTCACAGCTGAATCCATCCTTCCTTCCTTCCTTCCTTCCTTCCTTCCTTCCTTCCTTCCTTCCTTCCTTCCTTCTTCCATCTTCCTATTACCCTCTGCTATGAGGCCTGTCCAGTCCAGCAACTTGTTGGGGAGGAGGAAGGGAAGAAAGCAAACACAGAGACAGAGTGAGAAACAGAAACAGAGAGACAGAGACAGTGATGTTTCTTTTTCCTACTCCAACTCTTCAGTTTGACAGATGGGAAAAAAGAAACTGAATGTAACAGATTGGCGGTTTGAACCAAGTCTGGTTCCATATCCAAAGCTGTCTGTTTTGTTTTGTTTCTCTTTCCCATACTACACTACACTCATCCTTATAGCACACACAGGATGGCAGAGGGCAGATTCGGGGAGGGCTGTGTTCAGTAACCAGGGACCTTGCTCAGAACTAACAAGAAAGCTACTAGTTTACCATCCAAACCTCCCTTCCCCAGGAGTCCCCACCCCCACGGCCACAAGTAACACCAGTAGCCAACACGGAGGGCACAGGAGGCACGCAGGGTCACTCATTGGAGCCAGGTTTCTGGGGTGTGGGTTCTAAGGGGGTGGCACGTCATCACTGTAGAATTACGGTTCTCCAACCATGACCTGGCAAGCGTGGGATGGGAAGCAGACAGACGGGTTTGGGTTTGGAGCAGGCTAACCGGCTCAGGCACAGCTGGCTACCCCTCAACCCTACAGGGGAGGAAATAGGGAGGAGCTCCTTCAGGCAGCCCATTCCCCTCCCTCTAGGGATCAAGTCCCAAAAGGGATGTCCCATCATTGGCCTGTAGCTTCATTTATAGCAATACTATGGTAGCAGAGGGGTCCCAACGTAGTTATAATCAGAGACATGGCTACAGATCTTCCCAGAAACTGAAAAGATAAGAAAGGACCACAATGTGTCCTGTTTATAACTGGGAAGAAAGAGACTCCACCTCCCAACCAAGGAAGGTGGAAAGCAAGAACTCTTAATGTTTCTGACCTTCCTTCTATGGCTGTTCTATGGTAAGCTAAGGAAAAGGAGTGCTGAAGGATAGCACTGGCATCACGGGAGGAAACTGAGGCAGAGCCTGGCCACCAGTCAGATGGAGGTGAGAGACCTCAAAAATCTAATTCTTCCAAGCCCTTCCCCCTCACCATAAAACATCTTTGGAGGCTAGAGATCATCTCCCAGCTCAGGGTGTGGCTGCAAAAGGAGACACCCCAAATGCCAGAGTTTTGTCTGGCTGCCTCCTTCCCCAGGTGGCACAAGCCTCACACACTGACAGGGAGCTACAGTCTTGATGCTGGCTCAATACCCACAGCTCATCCCCATGCCAATTTAGCCTCTAGCTAGGACTCCCTTGAGGGCAGTCACAAATAAGAAAGAGAGGATCCATCCCCCTACTCCAAGAGGACAGCATGGGTCTTGGAAACTGTAAGACCTGAATTCAAATTCCAAATTCTCATACTTTTTAGCTATATGACCCTCCTAGGCAATTCATTTGATCAATGGGTCTCAGTTTACTCAAATGTAAAAACTAGGATAATCAATTAGTACTGGTTAAGTGCTTCCTACCTTCCAAGTACGAGATATTTACACTTGCATTAGCTACAACCCCTGCACAGAACTGGGGGCAAAATGTTTTGTTAATCTTAAAAAAAGAGAGAACTGTGAGCTATTCAATTCTCACCATGGGCCTTATCTACAGTCTCACCTAGACCCAAGTAAGATTCTCACTATCTATACCCACCACCCTTCCACCTACTTCTCATCCTTTACCCAAGGGCTAATAATAATGAGATTCCTGTCATAGGGGGGTGGGGTGGTAGATAGAGGGCAGGTGCTACATTCATACCTCTGGCCCACATGGCAAAGTTACAGGATAAGTTTTCTGCTTTCTGAGCAAATCACATTTGGACTTAATTGCTCTTTTCTCTCTCCCTGAATGCGGTGTCCAATCCAGCACTGACCTCCCAAAGTCCTGAAGGTGCCAGGTGCTTGCTGGTCCAAACCTACTTCTCCCTACCACAGGAAGGGCAGGAATCTCCTTTGCAAACCTTGAAGCACTATATAAATGTGAGTTGTTATTAATATTGAAGTTCTTTCAACCCATACTGGCTTGGCCTGGAGTTCTATTACTTTCCTTTGAATATGCTCTAGCAACAAGCCTGTCAAAGGATTTCAAATTCTGTGGCCTGGTTACAAGCTGATACTCATCACCGCTCTCACATAAAAGACCCCTTGAAAAGGTAAGTAAGAAGAAGGAAGGCTATCACTCTCCTGCCCTTTTGCCCAGTCTGAAACATTTTTTTCTGGAGGAAAGTGAAATACATTCCTATGAAAGATGCAGAACAGAGGACTATGTGATCATCTCTTGGCTTTGTCGATTATACACATGGCCTATCTGCATCAGCCTTCCCCAGGTCAGTTGGGCAAATGGTGCAAGATTCATCCCGCAATTACTCAGTATCTTTTACCCCCACCTTTAACCAGTACTGAAAGGTAAAGATAGAAACCAGAAAACAAACAAACAAACACTTCGGGGTCAGAGTTGAGACCCTTGACTTTATATGATCACAGGCTTCTTCCCACTGGCTGTAAGGACCCCCAACAACAAAGGGACCCCGGTGTCCAACTCAGAACTGAGATCTAGGTAATGCCCTTACCTGCAGCCTTCTGCCGCCTTGCCCCTGAAGGATGTGGGGAGAGATGTGGGGAGGAATGTTCCCAAACCACACTAGCTTCCAGGCTCCCCAAAAAGTGGTGAGAGAAGAGGGTCAAACAGGATACACTCTGCTTCTGGACTCCAATGTCCAAACTCTCCCTGACTCACAGTGCCCTTCTGCTTCCCACCCCCCTTCACCACATTCTCCAGGCCCCAGCAAGCCCCTTCCCCACCCCCCAAAACTGGCTCACCACCTCCTTCTCCTCCTCCGCCTCCTTATCCTATGTCCCTCGGGAGTGGCCTCTGCGCCCTGGGGAAGGCCCTGCCCCTTTCTCTCGAAGTAAGTTTCCTGGATAGAGGTTCTCACCTCTCCCTCCTGCACCCCCGGCCTCCAATTTGCCTCCTGAACCCCGAACCGACCTTCTCCTTCGGGGCCTTTGGGTCCTACCAGTCGGGCTCCCCCAAGTAGTTCTAACCCTCTCCAGATATGCTGGGTCACTTCCTCCCTTCTGTGTTTGCCAGAGCTCCCCCTAAACCGCTCAGGGGGCCTTCCCCCAACCTGCCCTGCCTGTTTGCCTGAGCTCCCCGCCAGCAGCACCCCCTGCTCCCTAGGGCTGCCCTCGAACCACTCTCCCTGCTCACTGGAGCTGCTCCCGACCTCCGGCTCCACCGGCTGTCGCTGCAGACCTGCTCCTTCGCCCCGCTCCTGCACCCCGGCCCTAGCCTCCCCGTGCTCCTGGACTGCGGGGCTTCCTCCCCCCTTCTCCTGGTGCTGCTTCCTAGGACCCAAGCCCACCTCCTGTACTGCCGGCCAGCTCCCGCGGGGGCCCCAAAGCAGCAGGCTCGTGCAGACCCCGGGGGCGCCCGCAGAGCCAGCGCTGCCCCCCGCGCCCGGCCCTCGGCCGCCGCGCGCACCCTGCTCCTGCACCCCCGCGCCCACCCCGCCCTGCTCTTGCACCCCCGAGCCCACGCCCCCCTGCTCCTGCACGCAGGGCCTCAGCCCCCGCCTCTGCTGCGGCTCCCAGCTGAGCAGCCCGCGCCGGCTGAGCCGCGGCTGCTCCGGCACCGCCGCGCTCAGTCCCTCGGCGGTAGGGAGCCCTCCCCACCGGGCCCGGGGCCCCCTGCCCTCCTCAGGCCGCGCTGCCCCCCTGCTCCGGATGGTGATGCTGGGGAGGCCTCCAGCCCGCTGGGGCACCCCGCACTCCGGGGCTTAGCCCGCGGAGCCCCTGCCTCCTCCCCGGCTGCAGAGTCTGCCCCCGCCCCCTACCGCGCCCGCGCGCCCCTGTGCCCGCGCGCCTATCCCTGGTCCCGCACGCTCCGCTGCCGGCCCGGGGCTCGCGCCCCCGCCTGCCCCCGCAGGTGCCGCTAGAGCCTCGCCAGGGCAGGGCGGGAGGGGGTGGGGCCGGGGGAGGGAGCCGCAGGGAGCGCGCGCGTGCGTGCCCGGAACGAGGCGGGACGGCCCTCGCTCTTAAAGGGCCAGGAGCTGGCGCGAGTCTCCCTGCTCAGAGGACTGGTGCGCGCGCCTGGCTCCGGGAAGCGTCCAGGGGCCGGCTCGAGGAGGGGCTCTGGATGTGCACTGTGGTGTCGGTGTCGGAGGGTGGAGAGGGGCGCAGTGGGAGGCCGTGTAGCCACCGAGACCTGGGTGTGCGGGGAGCTAGGACACGGGCTCGGCCTTCCCACCTCCGGACCCACTGGGCAAGCAGTAGCCCATCCCCGGGCCTCAGCTTCCTCTGTGCAAAGGGACTGGACAAGAGCGAGGGTCCCTCCCCTGCCCTGTGCCATGGACCCTTCAGTAACGGTAGTGATGCTGGTAATAACGACCAACTTTTCTGTGCCGTGGACCCCTCCAATAATAATAGTGCTAGTGGTAGTAATAATAATTACCATCTTTTCTGTGTCATAGACTCCTCTAATAATAGTAGCAATAGAAGTAGTAGTAGTAATAATAATATAAGAAAAAGCTTTTCTGTGCCATGGACTCTTTTAATAATAGGAGTAATGATAATGGTAGTAGTAATGGTAATAATATTAACCATCTTTTCTGTGTCATAGACTCCTTTAATAATAATTACCATCTTTTTTATATTATGGACCCCTTTAATCACAGTAGCAATAATAGTAGTAGTAATCATATAAAAACCCATCTTTTCTGTGCTATGGACCCTTGTAGTAGTAGTAGTAGTAGTAGTAGTAGTAATATAAAAAACCATCTTTTCTATGTCATGGATCCCTTCATCATCCTCATTTTTTTCTGTGAGGAGGAGGAAGAGGAAAAGGAGAAAAAGTTTTCTGTGCCATGGATCCATTTAATAATAACATTTATGCAATGCTTTTATTTGTTATAGAGTGCATTTATATGTTCGAAGCACTGTGCTAAATGCTTTACAGTTATTTCATTTGATCCTCACAATGAGGCTTTGTCAGTCTGATGAAGACTATGAACTGGCCAGTTAATGTTTTGGTTTTGGGGGCGGGGTATTTAAATTCATAATAAAATAAAATGCAGTTAGAGGCTAGTGAAGATAAAGATGTAATTTTTTCCTCAGCCAAGTCCAGGGGACCCAAAGTTAAGAATCCTGAATAAGAGTAATAGAATATTTAGGGTTCACCTCCCCCTTTTGCAAATGACTAGTCATAGATTTAGAAATCAATGGGGCCTTTGAAAGTATCACATCCAGTCATTTCAAAATTTTATATAGTGATTCCCACCTTTTAAACAAAAAAGTCACCATTACTCCCCCACTTTTTGTAAAATAATCTGCAAAAATAATTTTATCTCACATTTATTCAAATAAAATTAAGAATTTATTATTACTTTAAAATAAGTCATATTTTAAATACAATAAAACAATGTAATACACACTGACCAGTATAAAAATCTATTACAATGTTCATATTTATAATACTAACAAGACAGAGTATAACATTGTAGATAGAGAGCCTGCTTCCATGTCAGGAAGATGTGGGGTTAAGTCTTACCCCTGGTATATATCCCACAGGTATGTCATGAACATGGGCAAGTCACCTAATGTTTCAGTGCCTTAGGCTACTTTTTCAATTATAAGTTTCAGAGAAGGTTCTGACCTTTATTCATCTGGGAGATCTCTATAATATCCAGGTCCATTCTCAATCCCTGATGGGAGGGCTTGTCTGTCAGGGCAAAGTTTCCAAAATGTTGTCATTTATGATATTTGCTATTCCTTATTTCATTACCCATAAATTGAGATCTATATTTTGTCTATACAAAGCTGCAAAACCCCATTTCATAAATAGGTAATAAAAATTAATAAAATGCTTTATCATTTGATTTGATAATTGATTTGATAAACCAAAAATTCTTTACTTCTAGCTAAAATATATGATATCCAGATTCAAATAATAGTATCAAATTACTCTAACAAGAAAAATCTATTAACTATTGTTGAACAGATACGGGAGGAACGACTGTGTTATATTTGTTATTGGCAAATGGATTTCTTTCCTATTTTTATTTGGACAAATTGAGGTCCTTATTTTTTTAAATCTTGTTTATTTTAGATTTAAATGTTAAAACTTAAATACATAATTTGAAACGAAAAAGAAACATATAAACTTAAATATAAAATTAGGGGGAAAAGCATGTCATGTACAGCAGAACCTAAGGGAGGCTTCAAAATCTACAACAATCAATTTCCATTTCAAGAAAGCCTATATAATAAATACCATGCATTGTGTTGAGAGCTGTCCATCTTTTCTTTGCTTCTTTATAGGTTTTCTTTTGTTCTCTGCTGTACACTTTTTACTTTGTTCTTTTTTCCTCCCTCCCCTTCCTTTTCCCCATATCAAGGTCTTTAAAATAAGATGAGGATTGTTTCTGTAGACCAGTGGGGCATTTTTAAATTTGGGAAACACATCAATAAATATTATTTTGCAAAGTTTTTATTCTTATCTCTTTTTTTTATTAATACTGTCATTGTTTTCCTCAATCAGAGTATGAATTTTAAAATACTGTATTTTTATTTTTAGTGTCACCTAGGTGGTGTAGTGGATAGAGAGCCAGGCCTAGAATCAGGAAGACTCATTCATGCGTACAAATCTGGTCTCCAACGCTTACTAGCTGTGTGACCCTGGGCAAGTCACTTAACCCTGCTTGCCTCAGTTTCCTCATCTGTAAAATGCTCTGAAGAAGGAAATGGCAAACCACTCTAGTATCTCTGCCAAGAAAACTCCAAATGGGGTCATGACTTAAAGTCCACTGAACAACAACAATTGTTTTATTTAGAGCACTCAGATTTTCAAAAAATCCATCAGATTTATAAGCTTCTGGGGAAAAAATTGCTATAAGATGAATTGCTGGGCAGCTAGGTGGCACAGTGAATAGAGCACTGGCCCTGGGGTCAGGAGGACCTGAGTTCAAATCTGCCTCAGACACTTAACACTTACTAGCCATGTAACCTTGGGCAAGTCACTTAACCCCAATTGCCCCTCCAAAAAGAGCAGAAAAAACCCAAAACCTAAAACGAATTGCTTTACTTCTATTATTAGCATTAAGAAAATAGCATTTGGGGCGGCTAGGTGGTGCAGTGAATAGAGCACCGGCCCTGGAGTCAGAAGGACCTGAGTTCAGAGCCGGCCTCCGACACTTAATCCACACAAACAAAAACCTAGCCATGTAACCTTGGGCAAGTTACTTAACCCCAATTGCCCTAAAGGGGAGGCTAGGTGGCAGTGAGTAACAGTGTCAGCCTCGAGTTGGGATGACCCAAGATCAGATCCGGCCTCAGAAAATTAGCATAAATCATGACTAGCCCTGTAACCTTGAGCAAGTTACTTAACCCCAATTGCTTTAAAAAATAAAATTTAAAAAAAAATTTTAAAAAAGAAAATAGCATTTTCTTCCTTTAGTTCAATTTTCTTTCAATGCACTTGGAATTAGGAAAGCTGGCATTCTTCCCAATAATATAGAATTGCTCTATGTTCTGCTCCCATATCACCACACAATTTTGCAATAAGTCTTCCTATAACTTTCAAGTCCTCTTTGGTGTGCTTCCCTTTAGCAGTTAGACAGTGGGATCAATTAACTCTAAGAAAAGGCATTTATTCACACAACTGGCATGTCGAAAACAGTAAATACAAAAATATTCCTCTCAAATCCTAGATTGCACACTCCACAAATACACAAGGAGTGGAGGAGGGTGGGGTGTTGCAAGTGTCCACAAACTTAAAGTTCAATCAATAGTACACATGTGTAGGGAATGTGTTTTGCTAAGGCAACTCACAACTGTGGAACAGCTGGGCCCCAATGTACTTTCTTTCTCAGGAGTGTCCTCATGAGTTCCCCATATCTCAGCCAGAATATGGGGATCCATTATTGGGTTGGTCCAAGTAGATCTTTCAGCTGGCTGGGCTGCTACCACCACACTAGATAGAGCTCTTCACAGGGGATGGTATCTCTGCTGATCAACAACTTCCTGGGCTTGATCTTCAAGGGGAAGCTGTAGTCTCCATAATCTATGACTTCAGATTAGCTGGGTATTGCTGGACTCTTTTTAATTAGGTTGGTTGTTTTTTTTTTCTATTTTAGGAAGGGCAAAAAACTCCTTGTCAATCATTCCCCTGGGGCCTTTAGCTCTGAGGATTGTTACCTCCAAATAGGACATGGGACTAGTCCTTTCTGCTTAATAATTCTTTATGGTTCAGAGCATCATTCCTTCTATAAAGAACCCGTACCCTTACTTATGGTGAATAGACAATTACATTTCCCAGATTCCTGTAGGGGTATTACGTAGATGAGTGGCTGGGGACAAAAGTTTAAAGGCTTTCAGTGCCCTGGAGCAAGTTCATTGTCATTATTGGCCTTGAGAAGAATGCCTCCTTTATATTTTATTGTCTGTCTCTCTGTTTGCCCCTTCCAACCTTCAGTTTTTCTGAAGTCCAGCGGAGGCTCAACATTAACATCAAAAATAATTACATACATAACTCTTCATTCATATATCTCAATATAGGTGATTGTCTGTGAAAGATGTAATGTGTCCAAATTGCAGGAGAAAACACATTTTTTAAACTAGTTGTTTGTAGATTTTCTGACATCAATGGACCTCCATCAAGGCAGAGTCCAATATACTTTTCCCAGATTATATAATTTTCATTTTAATGTAGAGCAATTGGTCCTTGAAAGCTCAGACCAAATCACAGAAAAGAGAATGATAGCTAACTGTAAAAATGTTGCTACAGCACCAGATAGTGGCTCGCAAAAAGTCCCTGCTGTTGGGGAAGCTGAAGCTAGTGGATTTCTTGAGTTCAGGGGTTCTGAACTGAAATTAGGTTAAAACCAATTGAGTGTCTACATTATCTGGCACCAATATGATGAGCCCCTAAGAAGAGACAGTTGATTGCAAGAGTCAAACCATGTTGCAAAAGAGTGGAGAGAGGCATCTTATCTTTTCCTTGGGGTTAAGCTCGGTCACTATAATTTCACTACATTTGGATTTGATTGTTTCATGGTTTTTATTCTTTCTTTTTACCTTGTAATCATTGTACATATTGTTTTCCTGATTCTACTTACTTTGTATCAGTTCATATGTCTTTCCATGCTTCTGTCTTCATCATTTCTTACAGTACAGTAATAATCAATTAAATCCATGTACTACAATTTTTGTCATTCTTTAATCAATAAGAATCTATTTGGTTTCTATTTCTTTGCTACCACAAGTGCTGCCCAGAGCAAAACAGGAAAATTTTCATTTCTCAATTGATCACAAAGGTCTTTACAAAAGTTCAATATTCCTTTCCTTCAATTTATTTTTAAGTGGAACCTTTTGAAGCTGCTTTAGATTTGCCAAGCATTGTTTTGACCTTATCAATAGGTCAGGTAACATCAATATTTCTCCTATATGAGAAAAGCTGCTTAAAGGAGGTCCCCAGAGAGTCATATGGCTAGAGTAGAAAATGAAGTAGAAGGAGCAAGGGGTGATAAACAGCCTGTGTGTGCCTAGTGGCACTTTAGGAGACCAAAGCCCTTAGTACACTGCATGGATATCCACCCACCCCACTCCCACTCCCACTCTGGTGGATTTCTTAGAAAATATAAGCAAGAGTTGCATAATATGAAAAGTCATAGATAAGTTATAGCTTGGGAAGGATACTCACACTGATGATATCACAGATTCATTAAAATCCTGCCTACTGGCTATAATGAAATGCAGTCAATAATATTTTATCTGCAAAAAGAAAAATCCAATAAAAGATAAAATGGAGGATTTACCTGGAGCCGTATTGGAGAAGACTTTTGAAAATCCCTTGGACATCACAGAGATCAAATCAGTCAATACTTGAAGAAATTAATTCAGGCTATTTGCTGGATGGTCAAATACTGAAGCTGAAGCTTAAATACTTGACCATGTAATGAGAAGATAGGACTCATTGGAAAAGACCGTGATGTTGGAAAAAACTGAAGGCTAAAGGAAAGGAGAGGGTAGAGGATGAGATGGAGAGATAGTGTAATGGAAACAATGAACATGAAGCTTGGACAGACTTCTAGAGATAGTGGAGGATAGAAACATCTGGTGTGCAATGGTCCATAGGGTCACAAAGAACTGGACACAACTAAACCACAACAGCAACAACCACCACAAAAGCACTTAATTAAAGGGAAGGGAAGAGAACAAGGATTTCTTAAGTGCTGACTATACACCAGACACTGTGCTAAGCACTTTACAAATATTACCTTATTGGATCCTCACAACAATTCTGTGAGGTAGGTGCTATTATTATTCCTACTTTACAGCTGAGGAAACTGAGGCAGACCAAATTTAAGTGACTTTCCTGGGTCACATAGCTAGTAAGAAAGGAACCTATATTAGAGTACATGACCACATTACAGTATTTTACCAATTAAGAATGGCATAAATGATATCATTGGAATAGCACAATAGTATTCCATCACAATTATATACCCCAACTTATTCAGTCATTCCTCAATTGATGGGCATCTCCTTGTTTTCCAATACTTTGCCACCACAAAAAGAGTTGCTTAAAATATTTTTGTACAAAGAGGTCTTTTTCCCTTTTCTTTGCTCTCTTTGGGATATAAACCTAGTAGTGGTGTTGCTGGGTCAAAGTTTATGCACAGTTTTATAGCCCTTTGGGCATAGTTCTGAACTGTTCTCCAGAATAGTTGTATCAGTTCACAACTCCACCAACAATGCATTAGTGTCCCAGTTTTCTGATTTTTTTCTGACAATTTACTGTGTGATGACAAAAAGCCTTTCAGTTGACTACTAAAGCAGAACATAATTTGCATACAAGAAATTCAGGCCAATACTATCTCACTAGCAGTTTTGCAGCCAGGAAGAAATACTGGGGGAGGTAGGCAGGGGCATAGAAAGAATGACTTATGACTGCCTTATCTCCCTACCTGGTCACCAGATACGTATCTGATTATGAGCACAAGACCTCAGTCTCTTTTGTCTCCTGTATTTATTTTTTCCTAATCTTGGATGAATGAGTATCCAGAGATGGAGTGGACCAGATTATGACGTTGTGAACTTCAAAAGGCTGGCAGAACCCATCAGAGGTCTAGCAAAAGGGATCAATAAAACAAGTCTGTCAGTAGCCCTAAGCAACTGAGTTCAGTGAGGAATCTGGGTGGAAAGGTAGAAGGGGAACAAACATTTATTAAATGCCTACTGTGCCAGACAGAATGCCAAGTGCTTTATAAAGACTATCTCATTTGAACTTCACAACTCTGGAAGGTTAAGTGTTAGCATTATCTCCACCTTAGAGGTATGGAAATAGGGGCAGACAGAGGTTAAGTGACTTGCCCAGGATCACATAGCTAGTAAATGTCTGAGGCTAGATTTGAACATAGTCGTCTTACGGACTTCAGGTCCAACTGCTACCAACTGGTAGGAAGCTGCTTACTAGTGAAGAGACTTCAAAGTTGTAGAGTGGAAGATGGGAGAGTCAGATAAAGCTATTTTAGCCTAGATCACTCAGCATACCTCCTTGACAAAAATCTAAAAAATTCACCAGACTGAATTTTGATGGGCAAAGCCAAAAAAAAGTCACTGGGAGTCATTTTTCTAACCCACAGTTGGCTTAGGGAGACAGACAGAAAGGTCTGACTATGAATACACATTCTAGTGCTCAGGGATCAAAAGAGGCCCTACACTGGGCAGCAAGGCAAGAGGCATAGGGGCTTAGAGTTATATCCCCTCCCCACCACCCCAACTCTCATTAAAAACAGGAAAAAAAATAAGCATAATCAGTCAAAACAAATCCAAATAGTGGCCATGTCCAAAACTGGATGCCTCTTTTCCCACCTTGAGTTCATCATTTCTCAGTCAGGAAGAAGGTAACATACTTTATCATAGTTTGGTCATTTCCTTGATCAAAGTTGTTTCTCTTTACAATGTTGTTATCATTGTATACATTTTTCTCCTGGTCTTCTTCAGTCTTCATCAATTTGTAATAAATTATGATTCTCTGAAACTATTTCTCTTGTCATTTCTTATGGTACACTAATATTTCAGTTAGTCAATTAACAAGCATTTACTAAGCACCAACTATATGCCAGGAACTGTACTAAGCACAGGGGATACAAAGAAAGGTTAAAAAAAAAACAACAGTTTCTTTCTCAAAGTGCTCATATAACACAATTTGTTCGGTCATTCTCTAATTGATGGGCACTCCCTCTAATTTCCAGGTCATTTTTCTCTTTTATTAAACTTTCAGTCCCCCCAATTCTCAACCCCACTACCCGTGAGGATAAAGAGGGTTGTGGTAGGGGTTTTTTTGCTTTCTACTATTCTCTCCTCAGTGTTATCCTCCTATTTAACACTCCCTTTCCATATCCCAATTCCCAATTTTCCCCATTGATTTCAATGTATTTATACACTAAATTGTGTGTGTGTGTGTGTGTGTGTGTGTGTGTGTGTGTGTGTGTTTAAGCCTTCTTTGTCCAGTTCAGGAAACTCAGATTCATCTGATGCCAACTCCCCCACCCCTTCCTTCTTGTTTACTCTTCTTCTTACACACTCCAATTATGAGAAAGAGCAAGTTCCACCACTTTCTTCCTCATTTCTTCATTTGAGTATTATCTTCCCTTTTAGCTCCCCTCTAAAAACCATTAGAACAAAACCAATCCACCTTTCCTTTATAATCATTATTTAATTTCCTCAATATTCCTTGAAGCATCATCATACAGTCCTTTCCATTTGCTCAAATAAATTTGCCTTTCTATATTTCTTTGGAATCCAAGTTCCTACATAACTTTCTTTTCATCAGGAATCATTGAAAGCTCTCTATTCCATGTTCTCCCCTATAGGATTATACTCAGCTTGGCAGTGTGAGTTATTCTTGATTATATCTATTTCTTTTGCATTTTTGGAATATTATATTCATAGATTTCCTCTCATTTAAAGTAGAAGCTTCCAAATCTTATGTGATCCTGACTATAGTTATTGTTACCTGCAATATATAAAATAAAAAATAAGATATATATGTATATACAGATATATATCTGTATATGTATATATACAGATATATATCTGTATATGTATATATACAACTCTGAATTTTGACTACAATTTTCCTGGAACTTTTGGTATTTCCTTCTGAAGGTGACAGGGCAGCTAGGTAGCTAAGTGGATAGAATGCCAAGCATGTAAATCCACCTGGTTCTGGGTGTTTGTTTGAATGTTCATTTATTGTTTGTTCAATTTCTTTCTCTGAGTTTTGGGTATTTAAATTCTCTAATTTTTTGTTCTTTTAATCTAAGCATTTTGTGTTTCTGTAAATATTCATTTATTTCTTTTAAATGGTCAGCTTTATTAGTATATAATTGGGCAAAAAAAGGCTCTACTAATTTCTTTTATTTATTTGTTGTTGCTTCTCTTTTTTTTTTATTTCTGATACTAGTAATTTAGTTTTCCTTTCTTTTTAAAATCATATTTTCCCTCATTAAAAGCCTTTCATACTGGCCCCATCCTACCTTTCCAGTCTTTTTATACCTTCTCCTTTCCAAGTACTCTTGGATCCAGAAGCACTGATGTCTGCTGTTCCTTACACATCCCCATCTCCTGATTTTAGACCTTTTTACTGTGCTCTCCATGCTTGGAACACTCTCACTCTTCATCTCTACCTCCTGGCTCCTCTGGCTTCACTCAACGCTCAGTTAAATCCCTGCTTCAAGAACCTTTTCCCAATTCTTAATTGTGCCTTCCCCCTGAAATTACCTCTAGTGTATCCTGTCTAGATCCTATTTGTACAGTTGTTTGAATATTGTCGACCCCATTAGGCCTTCAAGCTTTGAAAGCAGGGACTGGTTTGGTTTTGTTTTTGCCTTTCTTTGTATCCTCAGACCTGAACACATAGTAGGTGCTTAAAAATGTTAGTTGACTGACTCATACATTCCCCTTTCTTTGTCCCCTGTCAAAGTGTTCTCAGTCCACCTCTGCACTATTTATCTATACTTGATGTAATCTGCTCTCCCTCCTTTGTCCCTCTTTCCTTCTCTTCTACACAGACCTCCTCTGTCTACATCTTGTAGACACCTATTTGTTTATTTATTTATTAAAAGCAATTGGGCTTTTATTGGCTCAAGGTTCACCTGTAAGCTCAGGGAATATATGATTTTTGTTATTGTTGCTTGTGGTTTTTTTATCTTTTTTTGTAGTTTTAAAGTTTAACATGTGCCTGGCACATAGTAAGACCTCAATGATAAGCACTTGTTGACTGATAATCCTGTTTTAGGATTAGATTAGATGTGGTCAGACTACATCCCTAGTATTGTGTTCTGTTCTATCTGTAACATTTAGAACAATTAACAAACTGAGGGATATCTAGTAGGAGTCGGGGAAACCATACTATAGAAGGATCAATTGAAGGAACTGGGGGAGGTGGTTAGCCTGAAAATGCCTTAGGGTGGAACAAATATTTAAAGACTTATTGTGTTGAGGAGCAATTCTTCTTGGTTCTAAACGGCAGAATTAAGATTAATAGGTGGAAGTTACAGGGAATCAGATTTTGGCTTAACTTCAAGGAAATGAGCTATCCAAAAATAAAACAAAAATAAATAAATAGAGCTACCTTCAGTGAAAATAGTTCTCTAGCTCTGCTCAGGGCTCAGTTATTGAGGTCAGGGATGCTGTGGATGGAATTCGAGATTGGGGTAGGGTAGAAGGCAGGAGTATTGGACTGAAAAACTTTCCAGGTCTCTTCCAACTCTGTAATTCTTATTATTAGTAACAGACTCATTCTGGGTCCTAGCCAATGTAAACAATTAGAAGATGTGGGACTGAGACCC
Organism: Gymnobelideus leadbeateri; assembly: GCA_011680675.1. Lineage (NCBI taxonomy): Eukaryota > Metazoa > Chordata > Mammalia > Diprotodontia > Petauridae > Gymnobelideus > Gymnobelideus leadbeateri. The sequence continues at coordinate 88,352 of WOXC01009239.1, read as the reverse complement.
AGACATCCTGAATTCCAGCTCAATGATTGTCCTCTATTGTGCCCAAGGTACAGGACTGAGGAGGGAGGGGAAGAAAATATATCAGAGATGGGGGTGGACAAGTTTCTCAAGAAAAAAAGATTTGAGAAAGAAGTAAGGGGAGAGAGTACAAGAGAGAGAAGCTAGGAAAAATCTTTTAAGAGAACTAAATCAGGGGAGTTTCTGGGCTCTGAGATTAGATGGGTTAGAATGGAAAAAAGAGCCTATTAGGATGAACCACATGGTATGTCAGTTTTCTGCAAAGCCACTTAAAAATACTATGTATGTATGTATGTATATACAAACACACATATGTATATATACTATGTATATACTTTATATAATAGTGTGTATATATACATATATATTTACATGTGTGTTATATACACACACACAAATATACACATACACAACATTGAGCCGAGGTCTAGTCCAAAATCATGGTGTACTAAAATCTAGACTCTCAGCCAACTCCTCTTTCATTCAAGCCCTACTTGGCCTGAGTGTATAAAACCATTTAAAATTAAATAATCACATTGAACAGCTATTGGGGAACTAATTTGACTCTCCAGAGGTAGAAAAGTGTTGGTCCTCTGGGTGTAATGAAAAATAAAAGAAACAAATAAAAGGGGTCAAAAGACATAAATTAGGTATTATTTCACCAATCTAGCAAATAAAGACCTCCGCACATGCATTCTGCATATTTCAGACCCACATTTTTCTTATGTGAAAGGCAGCTCCTAAGGGTTATTTTCTGCAGGTGTCTATGGAGGTCTAGCCCCAACACAGTAGGCACTTAATAGACAAACAATTTAATAAATAGAATTGAATTCAAAGTGAGACTATAGGCAGAAAGATCTCCATCACCCTTCACTTTTTTCTCATCTTCCTTCTCTGACTCTGAGGCTTTTCCTCACATACCCTCTTCACTGCTCTTTGTCAACCAACAAATATTTGAGCAATTATCTACTCGAAGACAGAGAACAAAGTCCCTGTCCTCCTGAAGCTTATATTATAACATAGATAATAAGACCTTTCAGGTGTTCAAAAATGGGGAGAGATCACTATGGTCTCTCTGTGTGTATACGTTTTTAGTGGAGTGCCATGGGGTGGGAAGTGAGCATTCTGAGTTGTTTGGTATAAGTAAATTTAAGACTTTGCAAGCTTTGTAAATGGGAACAAATCTTGGTATAGTGATGCCATCTAGTGGACAAAGCACCATTTATTAGGAAACCCCAAATAACTTTTGCTTATCACACACTCAATGAAAGTATTGATTAAAGCATCTATGTGTGCCCCTATATCAAGGAACTTATGATCTAGTTAAGGTTATAAGACTAAAAATTGCTTTTTTCTTCATTACCCCCTCCCAGAGCTGTGCTCTTGAAAGCTCATGAGTAGCCCAAAAAGCCTAAAAAATAGCCCCAAAGCCCAAAAAGTCTAAAAAAAGCCCCAAAAGCCCCAAAGTCATGAAATAGCTGCTTACATGCCACAGTGCTAGTTCTAGGGACACAAAGAAAGGCAAAGCTCTCAGGAAACTCAAAGTCTATGTATGTATGTATGTATATACAAAACAGACATAAAGACAACATACAAACAATTCTGTACACACAAGAAACAATATAAAGTGGAGATAATTCTCAGACAGAAGGCACTTTATCTAAGGAGGACTAGAAATGACTTCTTTTGGAGTCAAAGGTTCACACAGTAAGTGTCTGAGGCTACACTTGAACTCTGGTCCTCCTGACTTCCGGGCTGCCCCGACTCCTTGCAGAAGGCTCTATTCTACCCGACACCTGAAGGAAGCCAGGAGGTAGAGAGTTCCAGGCATGGGGGATAGTCAGTGACATGGAGTCAGAGTGTGCAAGGAACAAGAGGATCCCAGGTAAGGTGGAAAAAGACTGGAAGGTAGTATTATAAAGCATTTTGCAGCCCGAATAGAAAATGTTCTATTTGATCTAGGGAGCTCGTGGAGCTTACTGAATAGAAAGGCATGGTCAGACTTGTAGAACGCTTTGGCAGGTGAATAAAGGATGGACAGGAAGGTGGAAGATTAGAGGCAGGGAGATAAACCAGAAGCTATTGCAATGTGTGTGTGTGATGTGGTGTGAGGTGATGTGGGCCTGCACCAGGGCAACTGAGTGTACACATGAGAAATGTTAATAAGGTAGAAACAATAAGACATAACAATTGTGGGAAAGAGTGAAGGGCTGAGGATGACACCCGCTGGGAGAATGGTGTTACCCTGGACAGTAGCAGGGAAGTTAGGAGAGAATTTGGGGGAGAGGCATAATGAATTCATGTTAAGTTTAAGATGCCTATTGGATATCCAGTTCAAGCAGAAAGTAGGTGTCACAGTGGATGAGTGGACTGGACTGGAGGTAGAAAAACCTGAATTCAAATACTAGCTGTATGACCCCGGACAAGAGACTTAACCTATTGCCTGCCTCAGTTTCCTCAACTGTAAAATGATCATAATACTTTTACCTCCCTAGGTGGTTGTGACGGTGCATAGGTTCCACCAAAATCATTGTTATGACGATGTCCAGGAATCATTTGGAGATGTGAGATCAGATGTGTTAAGGCTAGACAAACAGATCTGAGAATCATCTACATAGGGACTGAATCAATGATAACATCAAGAGAAAGAATATAGAACTCTATAGAAGTTATACAGAAGCATGACCTAGATGAAGATCCATAAGAACTAGAGAGTATTGAGAAGTGAAGGGTCAATTGTGCCAAAGGCTGCAAGGAGGTCCAGAAGGAGGATTGAGATAGATACATACATATACATATATACAGGGTGTCCCTAGTCTGGACACATAGGAAATCTCATTAACTGCATCTTTTCAAGAAATGAAATGAATGAAACTCAACATTTTATTCATTTAGCATAAATTTTAACCATAATTTCATATGGAATAAAAGCTTTCATTAGCTACGGGGACTATTTCCTATATTAATTTAATTAATACATCTGTGGCATTTCCTTGATCTATGTAGGAACGTCACAGAACAAAATGACTAACAACTGCATACCAAACATATCAGCTAATGCCTTTAAAAATTGGCACGGACATCGTCCATTGTTTTACTATGAATTGTGTTTTGTGTTTATGTAGTTTGGAGTCAGTGTGTGTATTTTCTTCCTCAATCTGTATCACTTCAAGTCTTGCCTTATCAATTTGTATGCTTCATATTCAGAATTCTTTATATAACACAATTATATTTTTGTAATTAATTTTTACATTTTTTTTGGAAGTGGGAAGGCAAGGCAAATGGGACTGACCAAGTAGTGTCAAGTGTCTGAGGCTGGATTTGAACTCAGGACCTCCTGGCCAATGCCCTATTCACTCTATTCACTAGCTGCCTCTCCCCCATATTTTTTGAATCACATTTTTGAAGTATGTATGATATATCATTTATATATATGTGTGTGTGTGTATATATATGTATATATATATGTATATATATATATACACACACACGTATAATCATGTGAATATTTCCAACAACTCCTATGCCGAGATGTCGACTATGCCACTTATCAATGTGTTGACACTACTAACAACTCCTGGATTCTTTCTGCTCCCTGAATTTTTGCAGAAATTAGTTCTCCTGCTACTTGTCTGACCACTCAAAGTCTCCTTTGCTGGCTCAAGATTGAATGAGGGAAAAAAAAACCCCCAACACATTTAATTGCTTATTATGTGCAAAGCACTGTGTCAGGAGCAACCAGCTCTCGAGCTTTCCTGACAAGGAGACCAACCCATATAGCTCAGGGAGAAAATCCCTAGGGATCTAGTCCCAGTTTAGAAAAGCTCCCACGTGGCCAGCTTCAAACCAGATGCCCCAGAGACATCTCAAACATAACTTTTATCATCCCTTCCCTGCCTCAAATTTCCAAGGTACAAACCAGCAGTGGTGGCTTCTTAATTCATCTCCCTAACTCAAATCTTCCCTCCGTTTTACTCAGCTGCCCAAGTAAGGTTACCCAAGTAACATCAACTGTTTCTATGACACCCTTCTTGGAATTTGGCTTTTAAAGCCCTTCACCACCTAGCCCTAACCAAGATATCTTCGCAACAAAATTTCCCTTCCCATCCCCCACTGAATCCAAAATTCTACACAGTATGGATTTTTTATATCTGTGCCAATGCTGGTATTAGGCAGACACACATCACAGTTGAAAGGGATGGATCTTTTATCCAATCTTTTAATCTATAAACTATATAAATTAACATAATTTCAAGTTTATACATTACATAATTTAATATGAAAATAAAATTATAATCCAACCCAACTACCCTCCTGTCAGCACTCCTATCAGTGCCTTTGTCAAGACATGTCAGGCACGGGTACACACACACCCTTCACCCTACCTCACTCAAGGGACCCTAAACCCCAAGTGGTACCTGGAAGGTCCCAATTCCTCCCCTCCAACTTAACTGTCAATTTCCTTTCCTGGCTGGCCATGGATGCCACACCCTCACCTCCACTCCTGTGGGAAGGAATTTAGAATCCTGTATGCAACCTAAGTATTTCTGGGCCTTGACACCTGCCCTATAACTTAAACGTCTGAACCTGTCATAAGGACCTTTCCATTGGCCCAGCGGCTTAATGCACTCTTTTCTGATTGGTTGTGTGACCTCCAGAAGTCTTAGAAAAAAGACTTTGCAGTCTTTTTGTAGTCCGTGCCTTGCATACTGCTTGGCACAGAGTTCTTAATCTGCTTTTTCATACTTGCTATCCTATTCTCCCTCATCTTTCAGGACTCGCCTTTTCTTTATCAGGCCTGCACAACCTAACAGCCCATTTGCACACCAAAGATTTTCCTCCACAAAGGATGCTTTCCTCTACATTTAGGAAAGATGTGAAGTCTTTCCTAATTGCTCCCAATTCCCTCCTCTCCCTTACTCCCTGCCCCCCCCCCAACTGAATCCAAACTTTAAGAGCATAGAATGTTTTCTTTGTGTCAATGCTGTTATTTGGCAGGTACATCATGGTTGAAATTTAATCTATAAAGTAATAAAAATAAATTATAAAGTAATGTAAAATAAACTTGTAATGTTTAAGTTTAAACTTAAGAGAATTAAGAGCTGATGTGCCTTGCAGGGTCAAAAAGTCAGTATGTGTCACAGGCAATGCACCACTATTTCATCCTCTAATGTTGGTTCTTACGGTTATGGAATTCAACCAGCATTATCAGATTACCAAATTTTGGGTTATGTTTAAACATTTACACTTTAAATTTACAATTAATCCAAAATTTGTGAATTTATACCTGGTATATATTTTTTCTTCTATTTTGTTTAACTTAAACAAAACCTGAGCTTAAGAAAACAAGCGTTTCCATAACATAACAAAGTGGAATAGAAAAACTGCAGATTATGTAAAACTTGCTTATCATGTTACCTCATAACTTTTTCTTCCCCCTCCCATCTTCCCCAGATAATGTCAATTCAGTTTCTTTCCTTCATAACTTGGTTGCTTAATTGTTCTCACATTAAACTAAGATTTAGCAAGATATGAGCAGATGGGGGGGAAAAGATCCAGATATAGTATCAGTCCCATCCAGTCTCCCACTACCCCATCTTAACAAGTAAAAACCTCAAAATAAAGGAGTCAAATTAAATGTCTTTGGGCATTTTATTTAGTCAAGTAACAAGAAACCTCTACAATATTTCACATACCAGCTAGTGACTAGTAACAGCAATAATCTATGCACCAAAAACAGCAGAGTAGTACAATCTAATACAATTATTTAATCTGCTGAACGTTTTAGCGGATAAACATTGATGAAATAAGCACACAATAAGATGCATGCAAGTACTAGGCCAACATCACCCAACACCAAAAACAAGGAATCATGAGCACAAGATGTCCCTTCTTTGATCTTAAGCCTCAACTGAAGGCCTATTTTTTTTTTTACCACTATTGTGAACATTATGGAAATACCTGGGGGATACATGTCTTGGGCCAATTAATCCAGAACAATTTGAACAACTGAATCAAGAACAATTGGAAAAGCATTACCCCTTCCTCAAAGCTGTGTGCTTTGAGGTCATACATGTTCTTGGTTCTAAAGAAGGACAGGCCACATGAAGCATAGGGCCCCACCATGTTGCCTCCTTCCCATAAATGGCTGTTATTAAATACTGAATTACCCACCCTAGACCACTGATGAGGTTAAGATCAGATTGCACAAGAACTCAGAGACAGGCACAAATTCAAGTTTCTGAATCTAAAATCTCAATTGAAGACACCTTAATGGACCTGCCATTTTGTCTAGGTGTGTAGTGATTCTGGATGACCTCCAAGGAGCCGGTGGCTAGAAGAGCCACTTTAGCCATTTGCTAAAAGAGAAAAAGCCACATATGCCTCCCGTTTTGTTTGTATCTACAATGACCACAATTCTATTAAGCAATAAACATGTTCAGAGAACCCGGTAAACCTTCAACCACCCCCTTTACAGATTCAAAAATCCCAACTCAAAAAACCAAACCCAAGTCTGCTCTGAATCCTAACTTCCCTTAGGACCAGTTCAAGAAATGCCAAGTGGAAAGTAAGCCCATTCATTCATTCATTGTTAAAAGTAGGCCCTGACAGTCTAACAGAAAATTGAGAAACCACAAGTACAAGGAAAACATCCATATTAAATGGGGGGTGGGAGAACCCACAAAAACCTGAAACAGTTTTTATAATGGCCGAGTATTTACTAGGCAACGCTGACTATAAGGTATGCCTCTGAAACTAAAGGAGAAGAGAATAAAAAGATGTTGAAAATACATGTTAGATACTAACGATCTTCAGGCTTTGAAGATGTCATTGCATGAAGAAAATTATGGGAAACACTGTCCCCGATAATTACGTACACCCTTAGTGTAACATATGGAGATCACTGTCTCCGATATAAACACCGTGGTAGGCAAAAGCTACCTTGTTCTTTACTCATTATGGAAGACACTGCTTCCGATAATGTAAGCTAGATTTGTAAGAGGTACTGGAAGTTTTGCACTGAGATTCTGATGCAATGCAGGTATGCCAATTAAGATGCAATGCAACATTTCAAAGATGACAGTAGTGGTCATCTTTTTTACAGAATAGTAATTGGGTTTATTTTATTAGCTTCATTCTCTTGTGCTAAATACACTTGAGAAATGAGTCAATTTTGTCTAAAATGTTCGAATCCTGGAATGTTCTGTTGAACAGGATATTTCCCCAAGGATTTGATTTCATCTCATTACTTACTACAAAAGTTGTGGTCAGTTTAAATTTTTTAGTCAAGACCTGTCCAGAGGCAGCACACAAGTCAAATGCAAAACTTCTAGTATCTGTTCAGTTTTATTAGCAGATGCTGCTTTTAATTCAAAAAAACGACAGTATAACTGTCATAATTATGGAAGGCACTGCTTCCGATAATTATCTTCTATAAAAAAATGAAACACCATTTATAGTGAACTCTGTCACTGATAAATAAAGACAAATAAATATATATCTCAGTGCCAAATAATAGAAAGCTTTCCCGTGAGGTTAACTTTTTGGCCAAAATTTGGCAAATACATAGTTTTAGATTTGACAAACTGAGCAAGAGTGGTATCTTTTCAATAGTCCATATCAATCTGACATGCATGGACTGCATGGAAAAGTCACTAAAGCCAATTTTCTTGGGGGAGGGGGAACAGGTGGGGGAGACAGCAGAAAAAGAGATTATCAAAAAAGTTCTTTGGCTTCTAGTCTCCTCTTTTCATGAGGAATTCTAGGGTATACACCAGGGCCATGCTTCTGTGATAATCACCAAATGCAATTTATTCAGGTGAATTACCTCTTATTTTAGACACTACTGGCAAAGAAGCCCTAGTCTTCTCCCAGACTGGCTCTGTTTCAGAGGGAAGAGAACTATCACATCTCATAACCTTATCCCTTGGTCAACAGCAAGAGATAACATATTAAAAGTGGACTTAAGGTCCTCATTAGGCATCTTTCTTCCCATGTTCAGGGTAACAGTTGTTGGATTAATGCCATTAGTGCCCAACTGCTTTTGGTTGTGTGAAGGGGATCAGTTAAGAGGCAGTTGGAGCCTACAGATTAACTAGAATGAAAAAAATCTTACCAATGTTTGGTAATTTTTGAGACTTGAGTTCAGTTTGGCAGGTATGTAAAATATTCACCTGGCATTAAGTACAAATACCTTGTACTAACTGCTAGGCAGAATTTAACTAAGTCTTAACAAGGCTTTTAACTTTTATAATCCTGCTGAAAATATTGGAGACCAGTGATGTTTTAAGGACTACACACTGCCTTATTGTTCTCAGATAAGTTGTGGGAATTTCATCTAAAATTCATTGTCTATGTCCCAAATATTGCCAGCCAGTGCATTTGCAGCCCCCTGAATTGTCCAGGTGGCAAGGGCTAACTGGTTTCTGAACAGTGTTTCATTGAAGTTGTTGTCTTTAGCCTTCAAAAGTTTTAAATGGTTCAACAAAGCTGAAAGAGTATGAGAGCCAGATCCCCAGAAGATATGACGAAAAGGAGTTTCCTTTGGAGAGACATAGGGAGAGAGGAGGCTATATTCCACCTAAAAGATAAAAATTTAAAATAAATTTTTAAAAAATTGGTGTAATTATGAATTATGAAACAAGTAAGCAATTGGCTAGCAATTTTCATTTAAGATTTGATCTACTTTGCATGATAACCACAGATAACCACAAAAAAACCACAAAAAAGGTTTTAATTTCCTAGGAGAGGAGTAAAGACAGAATATACAATGGGTCAAAAATTTGAAATGGAAGGCATGAATGAACAGGATGAGGTCCTTAGCCCTAAGACATATTAGGCAGTAAATATACTGGGTGGTCCAAAATTTAAGTGTGGCTTTAAATGATTAAAGTTTATATTTACAAGAAACTTTAAATCTTTGAGTCTGTAATGTAAATAATGCACTTACATAAAGACAAATAAAGCCACTCTTTAGAGTTAATCACCTGTGTAGAGAAATCCTATTTTAACTACAATTCAAAATGGAGTTTTGTACCTACATTTACCACCTTTCTCTAAATTCAATGTCTAGCTCCCAGGTTCCCCCTAGTTCAAGATTAAATGGAATCGGTTTACTCTGTTTACCAAACAGTAAATTACTTACTTTCATGATACGATCGTTGATTTCTCTATTAACAAGCCTATTGGCAGTGTCTGACCGATAGAGGTCATTTGTGAGGTCATGAGTAGCCCTGCTAAAGTCCCCACGAGCAGAGAACATCCACTGAAAATTCAAATTCAGGCTCTGAAACAAAACAAAGTTCACTGCCTAAGTACTCTGTTCAAAGTCCTCCCATTCCTAGACAAAGTCAAAGCATTTCCCCACAAATTTAAACACAATGACACTGAAAACTCAATTCAGTCAAGTTCTCTCTACCTTTCAGATAGCCAACCTAACAAGACAAGAGAACTTTTGTGGAATTTAATATAGATTTGTCCTAAAGTAGGACAGCAGAGTACTTTAATACTTGGGGACCACACTCCCCAAGAAGAGTAAAAACAATACAAGGATTCTGAAAACACCTAACAAAGAGCTTTATACAGTACGAACCTTTAACTCTGACTTGTATATCAAAAGCTTCCTGACAAAACTGAATAACTCTTCATTGTACCTGTCATAATCTAGGTACAACTCATGGTCTCGGGTAAGCCTAATAACCATTTGGACAGCCACTTCTGCAGCTGCGTACATCAGTTCTTTCAGCTGAGGAATATCTTTTGTCAGTTTATCATAAGTGTCCAGTTTGGTGCCCAAATAACGGTAAGGAACATTCTAGAAAGCAAACAAAATATGATTAGTATTGGAAAAAGTTTCAGGAACATTGAATTCAGGTTTTATTTATAAGGTAAATAAATGACCATCAACTGGGGAATGGCTGAACAAGCTGTGGTATATGAATGTGACAAATGAAAGGGGTATTTCAGAAAAGCTGTAGAAATTAATACAGAGCAGTACCATTAACATTTTATCCCAGAACAGTAACACTGTAACTAATCAAAACAGCCACCTCAAGCCCAAAGTACATTCTATCCATCTCCAGATGGATAGTTCTTCCCTGTAGACTCCCAACTCCTGCTTCAACCTCAGTCTTGCTGATTTCACTTTAAAAAAAAAAAAAGTCGGCTCTTCTTGCTTTGACCCCTACTCAAAATACTGCTCTGAACCTTTTCCCATCTCCTCCCATGCTTTGATAAAGCTGGATGTCCCCTGACCAGCATGCCATCACTGCCCAAATCTCACTCCTAGAGCAAGGTTTCTGAGATTGTCATGAACCCCTCCCTGTGTGACATATATTATATACAATTATTTCTAGAAAATACATGGGATTACTAAGAAACAAATAGCACTGTAATACAGTTCAGGGATTTCTAATGCTTCCTAAAAACATTTTAAACTATATTTCAATTTTTAGAAACTTGGAAGTATTTCCTACTCAGAAAAAGAACTGTAAATGATACTAACCAGTATTAGTCAAGGTGCTAATTTTATCAACTAAGCTATGCTGCAGTGGTAAGTTGTTTAAACTCCACTATTGTAACAATTCAACAGAAGCATTTGTGGAGAACATAAAATGGAGAGGAAAAAGGGGAGAGGAAGGAGATTCGGAGTAGGATACCTTAAACTGGCTAAGAAACATAAAAGGCAGATTAGTGAAACAAATACGCTAAATATATATAACAAATACACTAAATATATAGTTATAAGTGACCCAAATTGTTCTGGTTTGTTTTTAAAGGCACATTCAAACTTACCTCAGAAAAACTGTATGAAACTGATGGGATTCCAGAATAGGCAAGGAAAGGGTAAGCAGCATTTTCCATTGAAAGTGGTTCCCTATAAGGAAACCAAATATGACTACAAATACCTCTATAGCAAGCATTTCCCTCTTTTTATTATTTAATAATAATAATAAATTTATTTAATATTTTAATACAAAGCTAATTATAGAGCCAAGTTGCACTCAAACTTACACGGCACTGATCCAGTTAGTGTCTCGGAAGAGAGGCTTCCCTGTAATTGGATGGTTCACCTGCATGCAAGAAAGACTTAAACTGACATCAACTTCAACTAAAAGCTGCGCTTTTACCCAAAATTTCTAAGACTTATCAAGATGTTAACCAAAACTGGAATATAAAAAGATGTAAATTCATTTTGTAAACGCTCGTTTTCTTAACAAGGTCGACTTAATGTAAAAAATTTTAGTTCTAGTTATGCCCATAAGTTGCTTCTTTTCCAAGGAATTATTGATCTCTTTTAGAGCATTAGAATCATTAACCCCCCTGAAACAGAGACTGAATAGAAAACTGTTCTTTCCTAGTAGTCCCCACCACCTCTTGATAAGTTTTGCATTTAATTATTAACTTCTTAATTAAATTTAGTTGATTTAAATTAAATAATTAATTTAGAAACCATCATGTTAAACATTTACTCAATCCTAAAATGTAACCTTTAGGAAATTTAATGGCATTTTACTTGCTGGCCCCAAAGTGGTTTCTTGCTTTACAGGCAAAGGAATTTAATACTAGGGTCCTAAACAATGTCCTCCTAACCATCCATCCAATTTAGTTGCTTTGGACTTCTAGCATATACTTTTGTTTCATCTCAATGTAGTTCCTCTCTACATGCATTTCTCCATTTGCATTAGTGTTCTCTTGTCTGGAATGTCTGGAACCTCCTACAGCTAATGCTAGTCTTATTTCTACCCCACTTTAGTGAAATCTTGAACTAACCTATCCCATATGGCCCTTGTCTAACTAGTTCAGTACTTACTTTTTTTTGTTTGTTTTTGTTTTGTTTGTTTTTTGGAGGGCAACTGGGGTTAAAGTATCTGAGGTAAGATTTGAATTCAGGTCCTCCTGACTCAACAGGGCTGGTATTCTATTCACCGAGTCACCTAGCCACCCCAGGACTTTAATTTAGTCAACCAAACATGATCTGATGATCCATATAGTACTGGGCATATAGCAGGGAATTCCATATTTACTGATTAGCGGGCAGGGAAAGTTACTGCAAAGTTAGTCCTATTTTAAAATGCAGTTTTAGGCAACTGCTGGAAGTATTTATTGCTGAAAAGGTGCTACACTGGCAGATGGAATTTCCTCACCTGGCAGTTACCTGTATTGATAAAAATAAAATAGTCTATAATATGATAGCTATCCCAACTAGTAAAACTATCCAAATCACCCATCTGAAGGACTCACCTCTTTCATGATTCTCTCGATGAGTGTATACAACAATGGACTGGCAGAGACTTTGAAGTTCCTTGAACCTGTACAGTCAACAATACTTATTTTCCACAGCAACCTTTGGCTTACTATAAGCAAACTAGCTCTGATGGTGGCCTAGATTCAATTTTAAAGTGACTTTTAAAAAAGCTTCTGTATTCGAACTGAAACCTAGTAAGTCTATTGAATACTTTCAGAAGTCAAAGCAACATATAGCAAAAACTTGTAATTTAATTTTTCACTGTTGCTTAGCAAACCCTTAAAGTGATTGTTTTAGGCTTATATGCTACTCAAAGTTACCTTTTCTGTATATACAGCTTTCCTGGGGCTACCTTACTTGCACTTCATACTGCTACCCCCCCCAATCTGTGGAACATAGCCTTACCAACAACAGCAGTGTCCAGATTGATGTAAGTGACAGCCTTTAGATGCAATGTGGAAAGGTAACCCTAAACAAGGAGACAATTGAAGTAAAATATTGTGACTACATAGTATAGATGACTACATAGAATTCAGTGGATACAGAAAAATTGTATATAAGGGGGAGGAGGGCTAACAGTGCTGCTAACCTACTCTCATCAGGAATGGACAATACATATTTAGAAGAGTATAAAAGTCTTTTAAGAAATAAAACAGTAGGGGCAAAGGGAGGGGGAGAGAACAAATGAGGAATTTAGAGGGGAGGGTGAGAGAATAGCTGAAAAGGTGTTTCGATTTATGGGAATGTGAGGACAGCAGAGGAATCTCTGGAAGGGGATAGGAAAGGGCAAGGTAGCAGGTAGAAGTGGAGTAAAGTGATAGTAAAGTGCAGGAGTGATAGAAAATGAGATGTGCACAAACACAAAAGCAAAGATCAGGAGTAGAATTTGTTTGGGAAAGTATATCTATATGCATGCGTATATATATTATCTATAGCTATAGAGAAACAACCTAATTATAGCCTTCTTGGGCAGGAGTACGCAGCAGAGAACAAAAGGGGAAAAAAGGAAGCAAAGACGGACAGTTCAAGATAAAGTGTGTCTATTTAGCATAGACTTTCGTTATGTCTTTGGAATCCTCTCATGTTCTGCTATGCATGTGGCATGTTTTCTTACTTTGTATCTAAGTTCCACTATTTAAAGTTTATGTTTCTTTTCTCTATTCTGTGTTCTTGTCTGAGTTAAATCTGAGTTGTGATCAAATGTCTGAGCTTTCTGTTTCTCTATTTGTTCAGGAACATTTCTGAATTCTATCTTGTGTATTTTCTGTGGTAAGAAAAAAAATCTGTTCCATAGACCCCCTCCAAAAAAGCAATTCAGTTTGAGATGAAAAGGTTGGTATATTTCTGTTAAATATTAACATGCCTGTGTTAACCAGTACCATTTAATTAAGAACTCTTTTAATTGAAGAACAATATTCAGTAAAGACAGCATACCTCTAGCCATTCAGTGGCACCAACAGATCCAAATTCTCCACCACTCCAGCTGGCAAAGACAACGCTTCTTCTGGGTTTATACCCATCTTAAAACAAAATAAAATTGTTTTGTTGATTCTTTCTGTTTTTTACTTGTTCTCTAACAGTCTGCCTCCCTCTATTGAATTCTACCCTTGGAGGGGTTTATAGGAAAGACCCATTAAGCAAAACTGACCAAGTTTGACAGAATACACATACCCAGAATCCTCTACCAAGAATTATATTTTATCTTTTCTTTGGGAGCAAGATTAGTCATTTCAACAAATTTGAATATTGAAGGATATTCCTAAGTTTCACTTTCAAGAACCCAGCTTGGTGGGAAGGTTCAGTTTCTGGCTATCAAGGTAGTCTTGTTGGTCAGTTTGGGAAGAGAAGGGAGAAGGGAAGGCCCCTTAAGAACCCCCCATGGTAAGAACCCTCTATCCTCCCTAGGATTATAAATAGAAAATCTTTGCCTTTGTAATCAGGCAACCTTATTTTATACCCTCCTCTTTATTACTCTTCCATGTAAGTTCTATAAGAGGCCTTTTATGTGTGTAATTTGTATGCTGTGTCCTTAAGAGAGTCTTGAGTTCCCTAAGGGCAGGGAATTTTGCTTAAGCAAATTGTTTAAGTAAATTCTAGGGGTAGGTTTTAACTGAAGACAGAAGCTTTTGCTTTTGGACCTGAATGTCCTATGCATCACTGCTTTTTGCCATGAGCTTATCCTTTTTATAACCAAAAGGCTCATTGAACCTTTTTTTACCCTATAAAAAAGGCAACTAAAATATAAGTTCCTCCATAGCAAGTACAGTAGCAAGCAAGCTCAGCTAAGGATTTCATACATTCTACTTCAAGAGAAATACATTTTGGCCATTTTGCCAAGAACACTCTTCTATCAGGCAGATATCTTCCTTCATCATCTCTACCTTCACCTAGATGTTTGTTTGCTTTTCTCTTACCAAAAAAACAAACAAAAACAAAAACAAAAAACCCAAAACCCAAACCATTCTGCACACAACTATTTGATCCCATCCCATCTCCAGCAAGATGGCTGACCTTTCTTTCACCTCCTGGTATACTCCATTGCTTATTACCACCATTCTGACAACTCTCATGTCATCCATCCCTGCTAGCTCTACTCCTTGAGAAAAGCTCTACAACTAGAGCCTCTACTACCCCCCTCACTCTTCTAGACCAAACCTCCTCATTGCACTGAACCTGGCGATGATCTCTCCATTGCCAACCTTCATGGCCTTCTCAGTGACTCCTTTGGCCAAGTCTTGCTTTCATGCTGCTGCTCATTCTGTTCTCCTGTATACTCTATGCTTTAATGGCATTGCTCCCCTGACTCTCCTCACTGCTCCTTCTGTGTCTTCTCTTTTCCCTTCATACATACATGTATATATATGGATAATTTCAGTGGACTGAATTATTTCAATGCAGCTAAAGTCACCTCACCTCTACTCTCACATCACCTTTTAGACATTGAGCTGGAAATCCTGGTAAGCAGATGAACTTTGGAAATCCCAAACTAGTTTAGAACATTCCTACCAAGCCTTTCCCTATTCTCAGTTTTCTGATTACTAATGAAAACACCACCTTCCTCAAACTTAAATTCCCAACCCTTAGCATCATCCGAGCCTTCCTTTCTCACCCATCTATATCCGATTTGGTGCCAAGACTCTTATCTTATGTGACACCTTAACTCAGGCCTTTATCACCTCACACCTGAATTACTAGACCAGCTTTTCTAGTATAGCCAAAGTGATCACAAATAGTCTTGACCATGTCACACGCACATCCCTATATTCAAATAACTCCAGTGGCTTCTCTATCCTCTCTAGGATTATAAATAGAAAATCTTTGCCTTATTTTATACCCTCCTCTTTATTACTCTTCCATGTAAGTTCTATAAGAGGCCTTTTATGTATGTGATTTGCATGCTGTGTCCTTAAGAGAGTCTGAGTTCCCTAAGAGCAGGGACTTTCTTTGTAATCATACTAGTAAGTATTTAATAAATGCTTGCTGGCTGAATAACTTCTCCATAGCTATTAGATTCAGAAAAGCACAGAAAATGAAAATCCTCATAGTTCCACCTACAGAAATTTCCTAAGAGTTTCCAGTTTCAAAAAGGACAATGTGATACTAGCCAATATTCAGCCAAACATTCCATAGCTCTAAGAATACTAAGTTACATGTTATAATTAAAATGCACAACTATAATTCAAGATCACTTTGTACTACCATTGTTAATTCTGAAGTAATTTTACCTTTAGAGACCAAATCAGAATATGCCCGAGCAATCCCCAATAGAAGAGAGGTCCCAACAAGAGATTTGGCAGCTCCAGGGCCCCAGGCATCCCTCTGAGCCCCTACTACAACATAGCGATCTGCAAATAGAAAGATATTTATGCAAAATTCTATTGTAATAGTTTGTATGGGTTGAGAGTTTTAAGTCTGAAGAAGTAAAAGATCTTGAAAACCAAACAGGCTTTTCAGGAGAAATCTGTAGAATACAAAGATCTGCCTTTTATTACAAGTTTGGATTATTTGTACTTTAGGAGAAAAGAAAAAATTGGGATGTTGGCCTTGCACCTCTACAGTTATGATATGACTCAGGTAAAGATTAAGTTCTTCCCTAACACATCCTCATCTATATGGACAAGATGCTTCTTGAAAGTATTTTTGTGGAACTAAAATCCTAAGCTGATATCATTAACTAATCAAAAGTTCAGGAGAGCTGGCAAGGAGTCAAAGGCTAAGTATTTTAATGTTAACTAAAAGGGATAACAGGTATCTAGCTGAATTATTTCTTTTCACTTGCTAATTTACTAACAGGTTCAGAGGCAGCTATTTCTCTCCTATAACACTGGAAACGACAACTTCAAATAATGTATTTGAATTTAAATTTAAACTCTATATTCTGATCTAGATAGTCCTTAGCAAGGAATGGTTTACCAACATATCCAAGAATTCTCCCTACTAAAAAGAATGAACTGAAACCAAAAGAACCAACACATACGCAGCCAGCTGCAGCATACATTGTTTTAAGTATATAAGTTCCTCAAATATAAATAAAACACAAATATATTTATAAGGAGAAACACCAAAGAAAGCCTTACCTGGTTCATCGATGCCTTTGACAACTGCAAAGACGTTGAGCAGTTTCCTTTCTTCCAGTACATTGTTGACAGTAAGTCTCACATTCAGTTCTGAGCTAATCTTACAGTCACGATCTGGATCTGGAATCCAATTGGAGGGACAGGGCTCTCCATGCATTTCACTAAAATGGAAGGATAAGGATGAACTGCCAGTCCCACCTTTCTGCCAAATAACCACCAGTCACATAGTATTTGATGACAAAGTCAGACACCGTGGAGAATGAGAATGCACTACTCTCTTCCCTCCTCAAACTCATTTACTTACCTATTTACTATTTCACTATTGTCTTTGTGCCTAACCAAGATTTTTGAATATAGTATAGACAAAGTTAGGAAAGAAACCAGACTAATAGCTAAAATGGAATTCAAAAGACTTGAGAGAAAAAGATTTTTCCAGGGTAAGAAGTAGTAGAGCTGGTTTCAAACCCAGCATTCTTTCCACTTACTTCAAGACTGAATAATGGCTTAACATAAGCCATTGAAGTAAACCAAGTCTATCTTTCATCAAAACTCTTAGTTTTCCTGTTCTCCCCAAATCTACACAAAATTTACACTCAAGAGTCTATCCTAAGTCACCAAAATTATACCTTACATAAAGAAAACTTCTTACCTGAGGAGTTTGGATGCATAAAATCTGGAAATTGTTTGGACAGGAATATTAGGTAATCCTGATGACTGTGATGGTGGGAACTGAGTGTGATTGAAAGAAGGGAATCCCGGTGTAAAGGGATCACCTGTTCCTAGATGAGCCTGTTAAAACATTAGTTAAAATTATTTCAAGGGTAAATGGACTAAAAAACTAATTGTTATCTGCAGACTATAATCAGGCATATCTAGATCCAAGTCCTAGATGTCAGGAGTGATTTAGTGATTTTAATTCTAGTGATTCTAGGGACTTGAAGCATTTGGGAAATCAAGAATCCTTGATTTGTACACATGACCCATGCTTCCTATTTGTGTATGAAATATGTCTGATCTTTCATAGGTTTTAGACAACTATAAACCATCTAAAGCTGTCAAGATGACACTAAGAAAATATATTTCTATCTATTCTGGAGAATATTCAACCAGACAGGGAGAGGAAAAAAAACTTACATGTCCAAAAGGTACAACATCTGCCTCAACGATATCAAAGTCAGAGCGGGCAAGGTATATCAAGACACCAACTGCTTTAAAGGCTTGGGCATTTGCAACCTGAAGAAAAATGATATTTAAGTTTTGGCATGTTAAGTCTAAATGAGGCTGAGTTTTCCGGGGTTAAAATGCTTGGTTTTATGTTTCTCCAGTGGTACAGGGGCTTAGACAAATGGACAGAACTGGCACTAACAAATAGAAGGCAGAAAATCAGCTTGTTATGAAGGTTAAGTGATGAAAATCCTATTCCTAGATATGTTTAAGAAAAAAGGGCTAGGGATGCCGTCAAGGCACTTACAATTACAGAGAGGGGCATAGTGGAGAGATGTTGCAGTGGTGAAACTGACAGCTGGGGAAGGGAGAGGACTGGGACTGGAGAGATGCCTCCAAGAACTGTATAGCCATCTAGAGCACCTGACCAGAGGATGACAAGTTTAACTGGTTATCATATCGCCTGCCTTCTCAATGGGTGGGGGAGAGGCAGGAAGGAGAAAATGGGGCACAAAGGCCCAATTCATGAATAAATCAAACAACCAGTATGAAAAATTACTGTAGTTCTAGAAACTGACAAAAAGGGACAAGTAAATAAATGTAGTGACTGCAGAGACTCAAAACTTCTTCCCTCCCTGGTAATATCCTAGCTAATAACCTACTCACCTTCTCCGCAAAAGAAAGTCTCCCCCCAGCTCTAAGTAAAACCATAGATCCATCTATCGGAATATTTTTTGATTTTAGATACTGGAAATCTTCTTTGGAGCCATAATTAGCATAAACTAGTGTACCCTAGAAAGAAAACAATTGTTTCAAAGTCACTATTTTAGTAGGATAACTACAAGCTAAATAATTCTTTATCATATATTGTAGTGGTAGTCAAAGGCTACCAGAATTGTACCAAAGCCGAAAGGAAAGTATTTACTCAAACACCTATCATGAATGAAGTAGAGTAGCAGGAATACTCTGAATATGGCAACGCTGTATAACTGGATCTATATGCTTAAGAATCAAGCATATAGGCATATTTTATAGTAATAGCTTGTCTCTGGTTAAACTGTAGATTTCCTTAAAGTTTAACTTAAGGCTGAAATAGGGAATTAAAGATACATTTTTAATCACTGGCAAACATTTTTACCCTAAAAGTTCTAGGGGGCCACCTGGAGCAAATGATTCTGCTATTGCAGAATCATGGGCAGTGCTGTGGGAAATCTACTTTCTGAATAACGAAAGAGAAAAAAAAATCAGACACTATTATAACAGCCAGGCCCATAAAGTTTAGGTTATTTATTCCAGAACTTTCTGGCATTATATAGTCTTAAACTTTAAACATTATATAGTCTTAAGCTAGCACAAAATCTAGTACTGTTTTTAAGTTCATAAAGGTAATTAGGTCCATATTTGTAATAATTGCACAGTATACATTCTAGTTTTTGCATAAGTGGCTGAGTTATTACAAGAAGACACTGAGGTATGAATCAATCTAGCGAGAGCCAGGCTTGCCAGATCTCCAGAGAGTAAAAGTTCTCTTACAGCCAAAACTAAAGGGGTCTTAATACTTATTTTAACTCTTATTTAAAACTCATGAATTTCTACCTCATGATTCACTTACATTTGCTGTTGAATTGTCACTGTATGCCACATAACCATCTATATGCTGAGTGTCACTGTTCCCACTCTCATACAATATGGTCACTGAGTTCTGGGGACCACTAAAAAAAAAAGTTTTGCATCAAAACATTCCAGAAAGAATGGAGCTGCTTTAAAATAGTTAATGTTTTCATTATGTAATAATATGACATGATCTATAACTAAATTTTAGCTTATTAGAATGAGTGTTTACTTTAGCTTATAAGTACTTTAGCAAAGGATGTCACATTTTAAAGTGGGCACTTTGTGTAAATTTCCCACAGTTGTCAACTTACCTGCCTTTGACTTGTAATCTAACATAGTGTTTATCTTTCCAGACTTTGTCCATTTTTAGGTTCCTCCATTGCTGATAAATAAAATACCCCAGCATCTCATCTTCTTTCGAGCCAGCCTCATGAGAAGGATAATTCTTACTCAATGTGCTAGAAAGAAAGGTCATTCCAAATTCCACTTAGTTTTAGAAGAAAAAGGAGGCAAATTTAAATCGTTTTGATACTAATACAAGTTTCAAATCTATTCAAATCGAGTTCACATAATACTTACTCCACAGTGCCACTTGCCAACTGTCTCTTACTATTGGGAGTCCTTCAAAAAAGCTGACTGTACAGACACGCTGATTCACCCACCCCATTGGAACTGCCTTTTCACAAACAGTCACCTTGTTAGGTCATTATCTTTCCATAAATAAAGGTTGCTTTATTCTAATTACTAAGAGCAGGTGGAGAAATTCAGAGTAGATGGAATAATCACAGCTCAGGATCATTTCAGATCACCTTGTATTGTCAATCCCCAAAAGTCACTACAGAGCTCCAAAAGTACCTACTTTTAGCTGTAATTTAATTACTTATTAACTAGAAAAAACATACTTGCTTTTTCTACTAACAATAGTAGTCAACTTACAAAGTGTCATCTCTTTATGTCTAACATAACTAGACTCCTCTTCCAGGGCCCCCCAGACTCCAGTCTGCCAGACTGACATGCTACCTCCCTGTAAGGTGGAGGATCCCCAGGTCTTAACCATCCCCTCCAGGTTGCAGAGCCCCCCAGTCCCGTGGTATAGGTATAGTGGGAGAAAGATGGGGAGATAAATTGGGAGGAACCAAGGTGATGGCTATATAAGTAGAAATGCAGAAAAGGCAAGTTTTGGCACCCAACTGGTTAGATCTGTGAAATTGTGAGAGCAGAGAGGCAAACACCAGGGTTATTATTTTTTTTTTTGCTTTTTGGAGAAGGGAAGCAGGACAATTGGGGTTAAGTGACTTTGCCCAACGTCACACCGCTAGTAAGTGTTAAGTGCCTGAGGCTGCATTTAGACTCAGGTCCTCCTGACTCCAGGACAGGTCCCCTATTCACTGGGCCACCTAGCTGCCCCTCAAATGATCCTCAGTCATTCCCTCAAACCTAGGAATTTGGAAGAATTGGCGGACCTTTTGACAGAAGTCTTATGGACTTTTTGCACTGGGTTGGCCTTTGCTTTGAAGTGTCAAATAGAGATCTTGGGAGCCTGTGGGCTGGATAGATTCATAGAAATGACTGAGCCAATAGACTCAACAAGTGAGAGAGTTGAGAGAGAAGCTGAGCCTTGGGGACAGTTACATTTTAATAGAATGTAAATAAGACAGCAAAAGAAACTGCAAAGTTGCTGCCATGCTAGGCAGGAAGAGAAGGGACCAGGAAAGAATCCAGAGAGGGAAGTGGAGAATGCCCAATGTCCAGTGCAGCACCTCAGTCAAGAGGAACCAAGGACCAGCAGGGGGAGCAATTATCCATAACTCTGGAGAGCCATTTTCAGTTGGATGGTTGCTGGAAGCCAGATTTCAAACGTGTGGGTCAGAAGAGGCAAAGAGAGGTAACAAGTGAAGGAGTACTTTTCTAGGAGTTTGGCTGGAAAAAGTCAGTTATAGTTGAGGGGAAGGTGGAGTCTGGAAAAAGACTTGCATGCCTAAGGTGGTGGTAGGGTAATGGTGAAGGTCCTTAAATTGCCATCTTTTATATTCTCTCCAACTTGCTTTCCCTGTTCTCAGAAAGGACACTGACTAGCCCCACATCTTGAAGCAGCTAGGTAGAGCAGTGGTTAGAACACTGGGATTGGAGTCAGGAAGACCTGATTTCAAATCCAGCCTCAGACACTAGTTATCTAAACCTAGGAAAGTCACTTCATCTCGGTTCACCTCCGTTTCCTCAACTATAAAACGGGGATGATAGGTCTCAGGGTTGTGAGTATTGAGGTAATTTGTAAAAACGCTTTACAAATATTAAGGCATTCTATTCTACTCATGTTAGCTCTTACAGCTATTGATCCTTACAACCTGGTGTTTGTCCCTGCCGTTCTAATCATATCTAAAGCTTCAGGTTTTTTTTCCTAGGATATGACAACACTGAAAGTCTTGTTCTTGGCTTCTGGGAAATGGCACTGTTTCTAGGTGTCTTTCAATCTGAGATTTCTCCCACCGCTGGGAGGACAATTATTTGGAGCCAGTCCTTTGGCTTTCCACACTAAGCCATCCCTTCTATTTGGATCACCAGTATATTTCTGGTCTGAACGCTTTCTTCCACTCTAGTCACAGATTTCCAGCTATGGATAAATGCCTACACGGAGCTCTTTCACTAGTATTTCAATGTAAATCCCAATATCATACCTACCCAGACTCATTCCTATGCAGGTCTGTTCCTCTTACATTCTTTTTACATTGCTTTTTGGAGGGGGGAGGGCAGGGCAATTGAGGTTAAGTGACTTGCCCAAGATCACAGGGCTAGTAAGTGTTAAGTGTCTGAGGCCGGATTTGAACTGGGTTCTCCTGACCAGGGCTGGTGCTCTTTTCACTGAGCCCCATAGCTGCCCCACTCTTACATTTTTATTTTTGATAAATGACTACTACCCATCAGATCTTCTCATCTATTCTCTTCCTTTCTCTGTCTAGTTCAGGGAGTTACTCCTTATATCACTATACTAGTGCTATATTATCAACAGCCCTATTTTCCAAAAAACCGAAATAGTTCAGCTCTGATGTCACTCACCTTCCCCATGTCTTTAGCCTCCATTACTACTTATTAATAAAACCTATAAATACAAATAAATTTTTTAAAAGCCTGGTATTCAAGGCTCTCTACTTTTAAACCTCACTACACCCCAGAAAGACTACTCACAATTTCCCAAACATGCCTGCTATTTTCCTACCCACCCAAGATCATGTTCTGCCTCCACAAAGCTCTCTGGAAAATTTTCCTCAATTCCCAAAGTAATAGCAAACACAATATAAGCACTAATCTCCATTAGACTGCACCTTATTCTTCCTTTCTATTAATTCAACTTAGAATCTACAATGTGCTAAGAATTATTGCTTGGTGCAGGGAATGCAACTTATAAAGTGTTGTATATACAGAAGGCACATACCTGAAAATGATCCTATCCATTTTAATTGATCAAGATAAGAAACAGACCCAACTTTAGACCTTAAACCAGAAATTTCTTATTATCAAGTTCTTACCTGACTCCATCAAGAAGATTTTCAGCATTCAGTCTGTCTGATGCCATTTTTTTGAGGTCATTCCAAGATAATGCAGGTTGAGGCTCCACGAATGGAAATTCTTCTGGTGAATCATCCTTTTCACCTTCCTGAATTTGCTCTGTTCCTCCACTGGAACCATTCGAACATTTAACATTGGTTTCTAGCTGTTTACAATAACCCAAGTAGCCAACCATAAATCCTAAGGAGGAAGAAGAGTTACTATGAGGCATAGTTCTAAAACTATTTAAAATTTCCCCTAGTCATATAACCCTATTCACAAAATGTCACAATTACAAGAGATTTTGTGGGTCATCTAAATCCTCAGTTTAAAAATAATTTTAAGAGGCAAAAGTGTAATTTGACATTTAAAAAAAACTAAATACCTAAGTTATTGAACATTTACTTAAAATTGTGATAAGCCCAAAGCCAAACCAAAAATAAATTTACCAAAAAGTCTCACTGGTCATATTTAAGTAGCTTATTGTGTTGTATATGATTAATCTTTGATTCAATTTTAGTAGATATCAAGGGTGACATAAAGGAACTGCTTTTTCACCTACCAAGGCCATAGATACAGCTAGGGCACAATTCGTGGTCTAGCATTTTCTATAATGCTATCTCAATGAAACCAGAAGAGCTACCCTAGAGGGCAACTAGGTGAATAAGTTATGAAGTCAGGAGGACCAGAGTTCAAATCCTACCTCAGACACTTAACAGGCTGTTAGCCTAAACAAAGCAGAAGTGACACAAAAGAAGGAATGATGGATAATGCCTTCTAAGGGTCCCTCCTTACCAATCAAGAAAAATATTGTAATAGCAATAATCCCACAGCAGATGTTTCCACCAAAGGTTTTTTTTTTGATGACATGGGAACGATTATTCTCTATGTTGCTTTCACCACTGTCTTCATCTTCAGCAGCCAATTTCATTTCCACGTGGCTACTGTCGCCATCCATTTGCCGGGCCAAACTGAAACGTGTATATGAAAGTGGTTCTCCACTAAACTAAAGAGAAACAGATAAAAAGTGGATGAAAAGGAATAAGGAGTCATGTTAGAAAGGGGAAAACACATGAATTCAATTTTGGCTCAATTTCTCTCCAATCTGTATCCCTACACAGACCAAAATCATGTCACCAACTGGCCCCTCATTAGTTATATACAAGTCCCATCCCATACATTCAACTATATACCTCCTACCCCTTGCTAGGAGTTCCTTTCCTGAAAGGTGAGTTGAAAGTGTTTTTCTTCTAGACATTATGCCTTGCATTCAAGGCTTCTATAGGAAAAGTGCTCTGATTAAACCAATTCTAGAATAATCATCTCTTGAAGTGGGAGTTGGGCTTCAAAACCCAAATCTTCCTAGTTTTATTATGCCATCATTAGTAGTCCATCATTATTAAATACATAAGTATAAAGAATAAAGACCAGCTAGTGAGGAGAGATCAGAAAAGGCTTCCTACAGAAGGAAGTACTTGAGCTGTATCCTGAAGGAGGTGACTGAGTCTATTAGGTAGAAATAAGGGGAGTGCTTGAGACATGAGGTCAGTTGAAAGTCAAAAGTATGAGCTGAGGACCAGAGAAAAGAGTGGTGCTGCTGGACTGGTGTGGACTACCATAATGGAGAATCATATATAATGAAATGAAGCCAGAAAGATTTTTAAAGAAAATGAAGCCCAGTTTTAAAGGGCTTAAAAAGCCATGAGTTTTATGTATCTAACATTCTTTAAGACTCACAAAGAATATATGTAACAAACCTTACCAAGTTGGAGATCGCTGATCTGGCATGGTCCATCATAACTGAACTTCTATACCAATTGCTCCAATAACCTAATAAGGTAGAGTTATCAAGTTACAGAATTAAAGTGATGATTACTAATAGCCTATGGCTCAATTATCTTAGTTCCTATGCCAGATCTTAAAACCCATTTAAATAAAACCATGAATATGAATAATTATGCATTCACTTTTTACTTGATCTTTGTTTCTCACTATGTCATCCAGGTAAGCACCATTGTACTAGTCAAAGATCAGAAATGAATACTGAAGACCATGTGCTACTTTTCACTTTAAAGATTAAGTTATTTCTTTAAACAAAGATCAGTTGTGAAACAAGGAAAGTTAGCAATCACTATTAAGAGAAGTTTAGGGGCTGCTAAGTGGCACAGTGAATCTTGAGCATCAGCCCTGGAGTCAGTCAGGAGGACCAAGTTAAAATCCAGACTCAAACACTTAACACTTCCTCTAGCTGTGTGACCTTGGGCAAGTCACTTATCCCAATTGCCCTGCCTTCCCCTCTCCAAAAAGAAAAAAGATTTAGGGTCCTATTGCTTTGTTTCATGAGATCTTTCTCCACAATGCCTAATCAATTGCTCTAAAATATATTCAAGGGGCGGCTAGGTGGCGCAATGAGCGGCTGTCCAAGTCAGGAGGACCTGGGGATGGGTTTAGGCTTCAGATACTTAACATCCACACATACATAAAAAGAACTGGCCATGTAACCTTGGGCAAGTTACTTAACCCCAATTGCTTTAAAAAAGACATAGCCAACAAGGATGATTGTAAATAAAAGGGTAAAAATCCCCCTTGGTCACTCCACTTTCATCTTTCACTGGGGGGTGGACCCGGGATGGATTCAAGCCTCAGAAAATGAGCACCCACACTTAAGTAATGACTGGCCGTGTAACCTTGAGCAAGTTACTTAACCCCAATTGCTTTAAAAAGAATTCTTTCAATGGCTGCCCCTACTGCCTACCAAGTTCAAACTCAAGGGCTTTGAATGCTAGGCAACCTGGTACAATCCTACCTGCAACATTCCCTTCTATAACCTTACATAGTTATCCCTTCTAATTAAGAGTGGGGAGGGGTACAGCATCCCCAAGATCTGGAAAATTCTGGCCTGCTCTTCCTACCACATAAGTCTGAATTTTCTGTGTTCATTAAATTCCCATTTAATTTCTTATGCCAACCAATCAAAATGATGGGGAAAACTGAAATGGCATACTGATTTTGCCAAGAACATACTTTGTACCATCAAACCAATCAATATTAGTTGTCCTACTATATGCTGGAAGATATAATAACAGATGAAATAAGTCTGTCTTCAAGGAGCTTCCTAGAATACATATTGACAGGTAAGCAAATACAGATTAAAAACAAACTTAAGTAAAACACAGCAAAGGTCTCTAGAAGATGATGCTTCAACAGAGCCTGGAAGGAAGTGGGGATTATAGGGGTGAGAAAGGAAGACAAGACAGAATGGGTAGGATACATAGAGCAAAACAAGGGGAGAAATATATCATCTGCCTGAAAAGGGAAATTATGAAGGGCTTCAAATGCCAAAGAGAAGTTAAGATTTTATTCTGAGGGCACTAAATTTGAGTACGGGAGGTCACTGCATGGCCACATGTATACTTTTAGAAATATCATTTGGGCTTCAGGGTGAAAGAAGAGTACAAGTGCAGAAGACCAATAAGGAGGGTATTGCTTAGGTAATAGTGATATTGCAGTCAAGGTGACAAGGGCCTGAATTAAGGTTATTATGTTAGTATCAAGATTTAGTAATTTAGGGGACTGAGAATGATGAAGTGAGGTTGATTCCTAGCTTACAAATCTGCATTACACAGAAGCAGGAGAAATTAGGTGTAAGGGTCAGCTGTCTTGAACCGCAAGACAGGGTTCTGTTTTGGACCCAGGGATAAGCAGGTGGTTTATAGGACTGACACTCAGGAGTGATAAGGGTTGGATTTATAGATGTGGGAATTATCTGCAGAGATAACTGAACTGAGTGCATGAGAGTTGAATGCATGAGAACTGCTGCAATCAAGAGAGGACCAGGACCAAGCTACTCTCCAATAACTTTTCTGAAGATGGCCTCAGAGCAGCTACGTGACACAATGGATAGTGACTTATCTTCCAGAGTTCAAATCAAGGTTCAGATATTCACTAGCTGTGTGATCCTGAGCAAGTCACTTAATCCAACTGCCTTAACTGTGAAATGAGCTGGAGAGGGAAATGACAAACCACTTTTGCCAAGAAAACCCCAAATTGCGTCAATAAGACAAGGGCCTTAAATGGTGTTTCCAGATAATGAGGACACTACCACCTTGAAGGCAGGAACTGTGTATCCCACCTCCCCTCCCAATAAAATACTTGCAGACTGACAGTAACAAAAATTCAGCAAAGATAGTTCCTATTTATAATTTATTGTGGATAAATTTAAGGGCAAGTGATCATGTACTTTTAAAATATCTTTATGACATATATGGCTCTTCATAGTTATTTTTGGTTAGGTCATGACTGATAGATACCAATTATCTTTTTTAAAAAACTGTATTATGAAGTTTTATTCTAAAATTTTTAGGAATTCTACAACTTTTAATATCATAGTTATTTCAGCTAGTTCTCAAAATACCAGCAAATAGCAAAGCATACACTATGAATCTATATTTCACTTGGCTATAAAGTGAATTATAGACAGTATCCACAATTCCTAAGAGCCTATAGACTAAAAAGGCAGATCAAGGTCATTTTCCAAAGAACATAAGGGGGAAACGGAAAAAGCAGAATTCAAGTTAAGAATTCTTAAATGCAATTCCTAGAAGTATATTCTCTTACTATTTTTCTGAGAAGTGACTTATCATATCCCCTACACTAGACCAAATCTCCAGTGCCAGAACTTAAGAGTCACCACACCTTTAATTACATAGCCATTTTCTTCAGAGAAAGCTGTTCTGCAGCATAGAAGTTAACACTTTTAGCTGATAAAACTGGCCCAAGTGTAACAGTAAAAAGTACTCTGGAAAGAATCATGGTTTCTGCCACCATCACAGAAACTCAAAAATGGAAAAGTACCTCAGAAACCACCTAATCTACCACAGAAATCCAAATCAGCGGTCATTCAGCTTTTGTGTGAAGATCTTCAGTGAGAGAAACCTTCTACCTCCCAAGACAGCTAATTCAGGTAGTTAGAAACCAGACTGCAGATCACCACACTATTCCTATACTTTTATTCTCTAGGGACAAAAGAACAAAGTACTTGGTGAGGATTAGTAATTCACATTTATATAGTTCTTAAGTCCAGATCCTTGTATACCATAGCATTCCTATTATGGTAATTATATAAAATTACCACAGACTCTACCCTCCCTCCATTCCTTTTACTTCTCTAGGCTACATATCCCCTAGTTCTTATGACATGGTCTTCATCCTTACCCTATTCTGCAAATCACTAAACCTTCCTAAAATGAACAGAAATAAACACAGTACTTCAGTTTGTTCTGATCAGGGCAGAATACACAGCTACCCAACTATTAAATTTCTTACTGCAAAGAATATCCTAATGGATTTTTTTTGCCAGTCACAATGTATTACTAAAGTTCTTCAATTGATTAAGGTTTACAGATCTTTTTATCATGCAACATATTAGGCTGTTTGAAAATTTTGATAACATGTCTTTAAGGCTATATCTCTAATTCAAGTCATTATTAAAAGTACTCTGGGGAGTCTAGGCCAGTTAAGAGCATTTGGCAGAGACTTTTTCCTAGTATCAGTCAAACCTTTTGAGTCCATCATTAACTGACCCAAATCCATCCCACTGTACTACTTCCATCTTGTCCACAAGGGCAATAAGAGACTGCCAAATGCTTTGATAAAAGGGAAGGTTGGCCAAGTCTACTACTTGTATTACCACTGGAAGGTCACAACCTAGCAAACCAGACTGAGAAACCAGCTTGGAAATCTGTTGGAGATCTTGGGTAGGGTTCCTATACCTAGTAATAAATAATTTTTATTATTTAGTTTGGATATCATTATTAAAAATGAGAAAAATACTATGTAACAACATTCCATTTCAGACTATGATCAACAAGTAATATATTTTATTTAGTCCCTACTCAGGCATTGTGCTAGATGCTGGGCATATACAAACAAAAATGAAACAATACCTGTTATTCACAGATGGTTAGTAGCAAATAACTCCTACTTAGGAAGTAAAAATGAACTTTCCCAAACCCAGTTGTTGACTTTGGTTTTGCTCCTATCGGGGCCAGAACTATCAGACTAGTTTTGCCATGGGAGTAGAATGTCTTATGGTCATGTGTTCCATAGTCCAGAAAGAGTAAACAGCCCCACTGTTTCTATTATACAAGTACATGGGGAGAAAAGTTCTATGGTATACTACACTACTGAAAACAATTCTAAATTTTGAAGCAGTATGGGGCAAATGGATGTCAGCTTTTGTTTCATGGTCAGAGGTCAAATTTCTGAGCTTAGAAGAGATCACTGAATCAGCATCCAAGGCTATCTCTAAAGCCAGAATGTAAGGTATCAGGTGTCAAAAGGACTGGGGCAGGACTGCTTCCTCTTTCAACTTTCCCCAAGGCCATAGGCAGATAGCAACTAAGCTCAGTCAAAGCAAGGCTTTTTTTAAAGTTTCCCTTCATCTCTATGAAAAAGTTAAGGGCACAAGGTACAGATTCAGCCTATCAGTGTGTTTACTTTGCGAGCTGATTGAAATTGCAATAGCAAGATCTTAAGTTCTTACATCACAGGGAAAAACACTTTGTACCTGAGGTATCCTTTAGTTCATGACATTCAAATTATTCAAAAAACTTAAAATTTCAGCAGTAAATAAGAGGTTCCCATTTTACAAGTGGCCAATAGCAAGTTCAGGTGAACTGGCTCAAAGTCACTGGCAAAATCCTGAGTTAAGTTTGTGGTGATGGGCAACGGATGTCCCCCCCAATCATATTCCAATGCGCTGTCTAAAATCTCCCACTTGACAAACCCAACCCCAAAGATTTCTAACTAGGCCCACTATCCTCCACATGATATTAACCAAATAGGAAAGATGAATCCTGGTCCGAATAGCCACGGAGAGGCTGCAGAGGTTTCCCAAAGAGCTGCTCATGACCCTTCATCTCATAACCTGGGTGCCCCCCAGGGAGTGGATGGCTGAATGAACTGAACTCTAACGGGCAAGCTCGAGGTTCTGGGCTCAAGGTCACTTCGCACAACCTGACACTCGTCGTCGTCCCCCCCCCCCCCCCGGGCTACTTCCTGAAGCTGCAGCCACGTGCTCCAGGACGAGCAGGCTGAACGAGTTGCGGTATTCTGGGCCACCAGGGACCGCAGGGGGCCTCACTCTCCGCCCAAGGACCAGAGCCTAAGGCTATTTCTAGTCTATGGCATCGGTTTCGGCGCAGTTAAAATTCAAGGCTGGGGGTGGCATCCCAGGGGGGAGCGCAAAGGCGCGTGATGGAAGAAAGCTTGGGGGCAGTGAGGGTGGGGGAGGCACAGGGGGAGGGGAAGAGAGGGCCTCTAGGAGCACAAGGGCGCGGGAGGGGTGATGCTTTTCCAAGTACACGCACAACGCGCGCAAGCCCACGCGTGCCCAAGGATCGTCCCGGCGCTTTCGGGGCGCCCCCATGCACCTGCAGTGCGCTCCGCGAGGCGCGCGCGCTCCAGCCCCTCCCAGGGCGGGAGATGGGGGACGGGGTGGGGGAGAGCGGTAACTCCGACCGCGTTCTCCCGCCTCTCGCTGCATCCCCGGAGCCTCCCAGCCCCCGGAGAAGGGGCTGGGAACATGCAGGGACCGAGGGCAGAGGAGAACAGGACCCGGCTTCGCTCCTCGCCGCAGAACGGAGAGAAGGAAGGGAGACGCAGGGATGGGGAGGACGAGTCTCTTACTTGGGTTGGTCCTCCGCCCGCCGATGCCGGTGTCGCAGCCGAGCCCGTCCGCCGCCGCTCTCACACTAATCGCTCGCCACCACTCCGCCGGAGCCCACAGAGCCTTGGAGGGCGAGCTTCCCCCGCCTTATAAGCCGGACAGGTCCTACGTCACTTCCTCTCTCACGTAGGCACCTCTACCCCAGCCGGGTGGGAGGCAAAAGGCAGGCGGCTCAGCGGGGAGGTGCAGCGCGCGCGCGCGCGCGCGAGGCCGAGAGAAAGGGAAGGAGAGCGCCCATTTCTCACCCCCACCCCGCGCTGCGCTTAGGGGCGCCTGGGGCGAGGACGAGAAAAGGCGCCAAACGGCAGCGGGGGAGAGCCTGGGGCATTGTGTCCCGGCGCCGCGCTTCCTTCCTCCGCTGGCGCCCCCCCCTCCCCTTAACATCACACTCCTCAGGCCGGGCCACCACGTGTCCTTGTGCAACCGTCAAAGGGAGCGGGGAGATGTGATTTGGCGCCACTCGAGCTCCCACGTCTGGTAGACTTCTTAGACTGGCCGCTCCCCAAATTAGGGGGTCTTCAGTATACCGTGCATAATCAAACTGTACCAGGATGGGGTTCCAAGATTTTTCTAAAAGTTAGATTTTGCTTGGCCATCTCCTTTCTATTGTCTCTCTAGGTGACCTCGTCATTTCCTATGAATTGATCCTGTCATCTCTATATAGGTGACTCCCAAATCTAGTGCTCACCTCTTTCCTAAATTCCAGTCTCTCATCTCTCACCGGCTTCTGGCCATTTCTCTCCCTTCCTTCCTCTACCTCCATATAAAGTATCACACCCTACCTACTGATACTCTGCCCAAAGGGAATATAAATTTTAATCTCTGAAATTTTTCCTCCATGTTAAAGACCAAATCACTGTACCTCTCATTGATTGGCCAACAATAGGTCTCAGGTTGAGTGGTTCAGAATGAAAGTAATCAGTGATTGTTTCTGTTTTGACCAGAAACCCTGAGGGTCTTCTTCCCTTATGTATTTGTTTGTTTGTTAAAATGTTTTGACTATGTAATGAGGCCATTCTCTGACTCAGTTCTTTTTTTTTTTTTTAAGCAATTGGGGTTAAGTAACTTGCTCAAGGTTATACGGCTAGTCATTATTTTTGCGTGGGTGCTCATTTTCTGAGGCCGGATTTGATCTCAGGTCATCCCAACTCCGAGGCCGGCACTTTTACTCACTGCGCCACCTAGCCGCCCCCTCTGACTCAGTTCTTATTAAGAATTAACTAATTGACTAATCACTGAATGGGTGTTACCTCAAACTGAGACTTGTTAAAGACCTTAGCTTGAAAAGGCCAAGGTTCCCCCAAAGCATCCTGGGCCATCTCTAATCATTCTGGATCCTATCAGATCCAGCCATCCAATATCTGACCACTGGACCCAGATGGCTTTCAAGGAGTAAGTGAGACTTGCTACTTTGCACAGTCCTCCCTCACTTAAATCCAATTCAATTTTAAGTCATGGCATCACCTCCCTGGTGTCCTGGTTGTAGCAGCAAGCACCCCAGCATCCCCAGTGGCTGCCAACACAGGTTCTTAGATCTGCTTTTGTAAAGGAAAGCAACTCAAAATGGGTTAACAAGCTTACTTTAATCAAACAAACATATTACCTAGTTCAGGGGGAAAAAGTCAGCACCCTGAACTTCAGATTATACAGACAGATCAAACAGACAGGCTTCCAAACTGTCCAACCATTATCAATACCAAATCACAGTTACCAGAGAGGGAAGCATCAACATCTGGGTTTTCAAAGCCAGGGGGCTCTCTCCGGCTGCCCAGAGTCTCATCTGGTCAAATCACACAACAATTCTCAAAGGGAGCCCCAAAGCAAAGCCTCTCATCAGGATTTATATAGCCTTCTCCTGGGTCAGAGAATGTAACCACCCTCGACCCACTGCCCAATCACACAGCATCAAGGTGTGGGCATTCCTGAAAACCAAGCCTCCTACCACAGGCTCCATGTGACCACATTCAGCCTATTAGGGGGCAGAGTATATTTTCAATTAAAGAAGGTTCTCAGAGTCACTTAAGCCAATCAAAGGGCATAGGGGCAGGAAAGATCTTCAAATCTGCATTTGCGTTTCCATCACACTGGTTCTCTGCAAGAATGAAGGGCAAACAACAATTGTATCTCCCACTAATATGCCTTTTCATAGAACATTGCCCCATGGCTGGAATTCTCTTATCTTTTCTTAGTCCCCCTAGCTTCTTCCACTACTCAGTATAAGTACTACCTTGTGTAAGAGACCTTTTCTGATTTCCCCTACTTGTTAGTATCCCCTCCAGGCACTGTGTATGTATATATAAACACACACACACCTACATAGGTATATGTACACATATATATACCCATATATACATGTGTGTACATATAGAATATATAGCCTATAATTACTTATCTCTGACCATTGTATCCTTTAAGAATAATGTGAGAGAGAACAGTCTCATGTTTTATTTGCACCTACCACAATATCTGACATATGTTGTTCATAAATGCTTGGTAACTGACCATTCTGTGTTCTCTTTTAAGGAATGTTACATTATTTTGATGTATGCATGGGGAACTCTTTGTTAGAAGTGAACTTTTAAGGCAGTGTTTTGCTTCCTTAAAGATTTAGCTTCCTATTCAATTTCACCTCATTGATTCAGTCTGATAGTCTTGTTAAGTTCTTTTTTGACTCTTCCCATCCTCAAACTGCAAGTCTGACAAGTAGAACATTTGTGTCTTTAACTAAGTCATTGATAAACTTATTAAATAACATGGCACCAAGCACAGATCTCTGGGATATGCCACAGAGACTTTCTTCTTAGTTGACTGAATGAACTAATTGAATAAATAAATGAATGAAAATTTATTAAGCATTTACTATGTGCCTCTTCGAGAATGAAGGACAACAATTATAACCAACCAACCCACCATGTGCCAAGCATTATTCTAACTGCTGTCAAAGGCCAAATGTTAACTTCAGACCATTATTGACTGTACAGTACTTTGGGTCCAGCCATTGTGTCCTAATTCTACTTAAATATAGTATTGTCTAGTCCAAGAGTGGGGAACCTGCAGCCTTCAGGCTACATTGGCCCTCTAGGTCCTTGGGTGCAGCCTTTTAATCCTTTTATTAAGGGGAT
This sequence comes from Gymnobelideus leadbeateri, assembly GCA_011680675.1. NCBI lineage: Eukaryota > Metazoa > Chordata > Mammalia > Diprotodontia > Petauridae > Gymnobelideus > Gymnobelideus leadbeateri. Next base: position 54,338 of record WOXC01009239.1, on the reverse strand, counting down.
TTGTTCTGTGAAGTTTGGATTCAGTTAAAAGGCCACACTTGACCTAGAGGGCCATGTGTGGCCTCTAGACTATAGGTTTCACATCCCTGATATGGTTCATCTTTCCATTCTGACTACAAAACTACATGAGAGACTTTTTTTGAGGTGCTTTGCTAAAAATGAGAAAACTGTATTTATAGCATTGCTCTTGAGTTAGAACTACACTTGAATGGAAATTTCACAGCAAGGCATGAGCTTTAACATGTGATACAGTTCTAAAACAGGAGATCACTTCCAGTTCTAGTCCCTTACATAGGATGGGGAGAGGGAAATCACAGAATTTCCAAGTTGAAATTCAGTAATCTGGTCCAACCTATACCTGAAAAGGAATCCTCCATACACTATAGTAGACAAGTGGTCATTCAGGCTTTGTCTGAAGACCTCCAGTGAGAGAAACCTAGTGATTACCATTGTCTGACCTCCTTAGTTTATAAATATAGAAACAGCCCCAGAGAATTTACATGGCTGCCCTAAAGTCACACAACAAGACAGTGGCCAAGCTGGGTTGAGACTAGATAGAAAAGCAGGTCCAATTATCAGTATAAAACTTTTTTTTTAATTAGCTAAGTGTTTGCTTTTAAACCTGACAATGAATGGGAGATAAGTATTCTTTGTTTAATATTGCAAAAGAACTGGGAGAGAGGACAACATAGTAACTGAGTTTATGCTTAGAAAAGTCTGAAGTTTGCCTCAGATTCCTTGTCTTTTCCCTTTAACTAAATGCTTAACTGAAGAAGTGAACAAAATTTCTGAATAAACAGAATTATAAATTTTCAACCAGCAGGGGAGTTAGTTATTTTCATGGTTGATAAAGAGAAGGCAGGAAATTTACAACAATTTTAATATTTTGTATATACACACATACATATATATTATATATACATATATATGCATACAAAGTAGCATATACAACGTGTCCAGTGAGTTAAACAAAGAATAAAGGAGTTCAGAGGAAGAAACAGTCACTGAGGCTAGAGTATGCAAAGATTTTGTGGAAGAGGTGAGCCCTAAACCTAGGTGCTAAACAAAGGGTCAGTTTTATTTCTTCATTTCCTATTCTAAATAGTGTAGCTCTTTAAATATTACTTAGACATTTTAGTTAGTGGCTTCTTATGCTTAGCTATTTTGATAATTATATCTTGACTTTAAAAAGCATATCATTTGGGGGCGGCTAGGTGGCACAGTGAGTAAGAGCGCTGGCCTCGGAGTTGGGATGACCTGGGATCGAAACCGGCCTCAGAAACTGAGCACCCACACATAAATCATGACTATCCGTGTAACCTTGAGCAAGTTACTTAACCCCAATTGCTTTAAAAAAAAAAAAGTGGGGGGCGGAGCCAAGATGGCGGAGTAGAAACAGCTCGTCCAAGCCTCTCTGCCCCCAGATTCCACACAAACTATGTAAAAAAGGACTCTGAACAACTTCTGGAGCCCCAGAACCCACAGAATGACACAGAGAAGCTAAACTCCCGCTGAGGACAGCCCAGCAGCCCTGCAGGAAGGACCAGCGCAGCAGTCTGGGACCCGGCAACGCGCAGAGCGCAGGAGCCCAGCCGAGCCGAGCCCAGGTCCGCGTGAGCCGAGGTTTTAGCCCCAGGGCGGCAGGGCCAGCAGCCAGCTGGAGGAACCCCAGAACACCAGGAGCTGTGGCGACTCCAGAATTATCAACATAGACATGCCTAGGACAAAGTAAGAGGTTAGTGTCCTATGGACTTTGGGACCTGTATTTGGGGAATGCGTCAGCTCCCTCCCCTGGGGGCTAGAAGCCGCTGAGGAGACACGCCATTTTGTAGTTTTCATAGGCATTTCCAGCTCCCAGCCTACAAATCGTGGGGAGATCCAGCGATCAGTCTTGGGGGTAATCGCTCTTGCTTTAACCTCCCTGGATCTGGATTGTGATCTAGGGTGGAAGTTGTGGGTGGGTTTACAGCTTGCCAGAAACGGAAGTTGCCCCCCACACGTTCGGGACGAAAATTCCTCTAGCTGGCCTTAAAGCCATAGTGTGGCAACAAGCCCAAAAGTCAAGCAATTAAGTGGCAACATGCCAAGGCAAAGGAAACAGAAAAATGCAACCCTAGACTCCTATTTTGGGGGCATAGAGCGGGAAAAGGACTGTGAGGTCAGAAGTCCTGCTCCAAAAGCCCCAGGGGAAAACATGAGCGGGTTGCAGGCCATAGAGGACCTTAAGAAGGACTTTAAAAATCAAATAAGAGAAGTGGAGGAAAAATTGGAAAGAGAAATGAGAAGGATGCAGGAAAAGTATGAAATGAGGGTCAACAGCCTGACTGAGGAAAACAACACCTTAAAAAATAGACTAACTCAAATGGCAAAGGAGGCCCAAAAGGGCAATGAGGAGAAGAATGCCTTAAAAAGTCGAATTTGCCAGATGGAAAAAGAATCTCAAAAGTTCACTGAGGAGATTCATTCCTTCAGAGTTAGACTGGAGCAAATGGAAGCTAATGACTTTATGAGAAATCAAGATGCTGTTAAGCAGATCCAAACAAACGAAAGATTAGAAGGCAATGTGAAATATCTCATGGGAAAAACCACTGACCTGAGAATAGATCCAGGAGAGACAATTTAAAAATTATTGGACTACCTGAAAGCCATGATCAAGGAAAGAACCTAGAAATCACCCTTCAAGAAATTCTCAAGGAAAACTGCCCTGATGTTTTAGATCCAGAGGGCAAAATAGAGGTTGAAAGAATCCACAGATCACCTCCTGAAAAAGATCCCAAAAGAAAACTCCCAGGAATATTATAGCCAGGTTCCAGAATCCCCAGATCAAGGAGAAAATACTACAAGCAGCCAGGAAGAAACAATTTCAATATTGTGGAAACCCAATCAGAATAGCCCAGGACCTGGCAGCTTCTACACTGAGGGATTGAAGGGCATGGAATATGATATTCCAGAGGGCAAAAGAACTGGGAATGAACCCAAGGGTCACCTACCCAGCAAAACTGAGTATTTTGTTTCAGGGGAAAATATGGTCATTCAGTGGAATAGAGGACTTTAAAGCATTCTTGAGGAAAAAAACCAGAGTTGAATAGAAAATTTGACATCCAGACACAAGAAGGAAGAGATGCCTGAGAAGGTAATCAGGGAAAAGAAATCAAAAGGAACTTATCAAAGTTGAACTATTTACATTCCTATATGGAAAAGCAATAACTGTGACTGATGATATCTTTCTCACTATGAAAATAATGGAAGAAGGGTGTGTGGTCATATGAATACATATGTGAATGTGTGTATATGGTTACAGTTTTATATGGATAGAGGGCATAGGTTGAATTTGTTGGGAAGGGGGAATACTCAAGGGATGAAATTATGAGGTGAGAGAGGAAAGTGGCAAGAGGAGATGGGAGAGACAGGGTAGTGTAAACTATCCCATGTAGAAGAAGCAAGGGGAAGTGGTTGCAAAGGAGGGGGAGAATAAGGAAGGCTAAAAAGGCAAAACCACATTCAAATTGAATTTGGTTCAGGGAGAAAATGACATACATAGTAAATGGGATATCTCAACCTGCAGCAGGATAGGGGGAAGGGGGATGAGAGGAGGGATGATGGAAGGGAGGGCATCCTTGGGGTGAGGGGAGGTTGGGAGTACCCACTATAGAAGAGGGACAGGATCATGTAGGGAATGGACCAGGTGGGGGGTGGGATGAGTGGGAGGGAATTATAAGCAGCCTTGTACAATATATCTACTATGATAATGTTTTGCATAGCTAGACATGTACAACATATACTGAATTACTTATATCCCAAGAAGGAATGGGTGACAGGGGAGGAAGGAAATGGATCTGAAATTCGAGGTCGTAACATTAAATGTTTCAAATATATATATAAATACTATTATTAATACTCTTTTGCCTATAATTGAGAGATAAGATGTGCAGGCATTGGGACACAAAGATTCATCTTCCTCTAATGGAAAAGTCGATGGGGGTATGGGAGAAGGTATGGGAGAGAGCAGATTGGAGGAAGCTATATCTTGTGGGACTGCTATTCAGGGAGGTTGGGTAGGGGAATAATGGGGGGAAAATGATTGTAACTCAAAATCTGGCGGAAATGAATGATGTAAAACAGAAGTTAATAAAGCATTTGTTTAAAAAAAAATTTTAAAAAAAAAGCATATCATTTGAGTGGACCAAAGCATGCTTTGACTCAACCAAATCAATTGAAAGTCTGGCTTCTTGACTGAAATGACCACCAATCAACCAATAAGTCTTCATTTACCACTTGCTATGTGCCTGGCACTCTGCTAGGCATTGGGAATACAAGTCTTGTACAAAGAATTAAACAATTCCTACTCACAATGAGCTTCTATTTTAATGGAAGAGACAAGTCCATATATGCAGCATAAATATAAAGTGAATAAATACAAATATATACAAAATAGTTGACTATATAGTAGTTTCGGGAGAGGCACTAGCAGTTAGGGTAGACCACCTTGATCAGTGTCTTAAAGAAAGAAAGGGACTTTATGAGGTGATGAAGAGGAGGAGACATTTGAGACCCAGGCACATGAGAAAGGGCAAGGAGCTGAGACATGGAGTGACATGTGTGAGGAGCAGAGAGAAAGTCAATTTGTCTAGATCACAGAGTATGGAAGGGATTAATGTTCAATGAGGCTGGAAAGATAAGTTGGGGCCAAATTATGTAAGGCTTTAAAAGCTAAACATAATTGTAGGCTAAAAGAACTTAAGAGAAAAATAAATGGCCTCATGAATACTAACCTAGTCTACCAAAACTTGTTAAAGTGATGGCAGGTAGAGAAAGGAAATGTATCTGCCTTTGGTACTCTTTCTTTTATCATTAAAATCCTGATCTGTTACTCTAATGACAGATAACATAAGTCCATTTTCTATTTTTGAGGTATTAGATGTCCATAGAATGTTAGATGGACCTTCCAAGATAGATACCCTCCCCCCCCTCCCAACTCTTTGGTAGCTAATATAATCTCCTCATTGCCCTTTTGGGCCTCCTTTGCCATTTGAGTTAGTCTATTTTTTAAGGTGTTGTTTTCCTCAGGCTGTTGACCCTCATTTCATACTTTTCCTACATCCTTCTCATTTCTCTTCCCAATTTTTCCTCCATTTCTCTTATTTGATTTTTAAAGTCCTTCTTAAGGTCCTCTATGGCCTGTAACCCGCTCATATTTTCCTTTGGGGCTTTTGGAGCAGGACTTCTGACCTCATAGTCCTCTTTCTGTTCCATGCTTCGATCCTCTTTGCCCCCCAAAATAGGAATCTAATGTTTCATTTTTCTGTTTATTTTGTTTCCTTTGCCTTAGCATGTTGCCACTTAATTACTTGACTTTTGGGTTTGTTGCCCCAGTATGACTCTGCCACCAGACAGGGGAGCTTCCGTCCCAAATGTGTGGGGTCTTCACAACTTCCGTTTCTGGCAAGCTGGATACCCACCCCACGACCTCTGCCCCAGACCACAATCCAGATCCAGGGAGGTTAAAGCAAGAGCGATTACCCAACAGACTGATTGCTGGATCTCCCTACAGTTTGCAGGTCAGGAGCTGGAGCTGCCACTGAAAACTACAAAATGGCTTGTCTCCTCAGCCGACGTGTTCCCCAAATACTGGTCCCAAAGACCATAGGGCACTAACCTCTCACTTTGTCCTAGGCATGTCTGTGTTGATAATTCAGGAATCGCCACAGCTGCTGGTGTTCTGGGGTCCCTCCAGCCGGCTGCTGGCCCAGCCACCCTGGGGCTAAAACGGCAACTCACCTGGACCTGGGCTTGGCTCTCCACACAGGTAGCTAATATAATCTAATGGAAAGCAAAGACTTACTCAAAGCTAAATCTTAAGTCAGGTTAATTTGTAGTCTGTTGTGCCACTCATTGATCCATCCTTTCCTTCCTTGCAGTTCAACCATTTATTGAATATCTGTCATGTATGTATCTTCTCACTGAGCCAAGAAGCAAGATTTAAAGAAATTTATTTGATTTAATCTAATAAATTTTTAAGAAGAACCTGCTATATGCAAAGCATTGAGTTGATCAAGGGACTATGCCTGGAAACCTTTTCAAATACTGTGGAGTAATTGATCATTGGTGGTCTTACTTAGCAATAGTCCTAATTATCTTCAGACTTAAGACCAGATACAAGACCAACGCTCCTCCAACTAGAAAACATATATTACATTTCCTGATTTGAGAAGCCCTTTGTAATCTCAGAATCAGTGTGGCAAAAAGAAAGAAAATGCTGGAGTCAGTTAATTTGGAGCTAAATGTAGCCCAGAGAATGGTTGGACAGAGTTAGCTCATAAATTTGAGGGCAGTGTAATTTTCCATTTTATTTTTTCCATTAAAATTTTCAGTCATAAAAAGGACCTACACATGCAAAAATATTAATAGCAGCCCTTTTGTGGTAGCAAAATGTTGGGAATTGAGGGAATGCCCATCAATTGGGGAATGGCTGAACAAACTGCGTTATATGAATATAATGGCATATTATAATGTATTATGTAATAAGAAATGGCAGATTTCAGAAAAACCTGGAAAGACTCATACAAACTGATGCAAAGTGAAATGAGCAGAACCAGGAAAGCATTGCGCACAGTATCAGCAACCCTGTATGATGATCAACTATGAATGACTCAGCTCTTCTCAGAAACACAATGATCTAAGACAAGTACAAAGGATTCATGAAGGAAAATGCTCTCCATATCCAGAAAAAGAATTGATGGACTCTGAATGCAGATCAAAGCACATTTTTTTCACTTACTTTATTCTTTCTCATTTTTTTTCTTTTAATCTGTTTCTTCTTTCACAAATGTGACTAATATGGAACTATTTTTATATGATAGCACATATATAAACTATATCAAACTGCCTATCATTTTCAGAAGAGGGGAGGGGGAGGAAGGAGAAAAATTTGGAACACAAAACCTTATAAAAATGAATGCTAAATTTTTTCTTGACATGTAACTGGGGAATAAAATAAAATATTATTTTTTAAAAATTTGCAGCCCCATTTTCACAAATCAATACTACTGATTTAATATTCTTGTTTTTCTTCTAATACTAAAGGAAGAAGAATAGAGAATGGTTCATGCTAAGAGTTAATTCCCAGTTAAGACAAAGGATCCATCTCCTCCCTCTTTGATAACCAGTGTGCAGCATTATTTGAGCCAGGTAAGAGAGAATAATTTGGCTTTTTTAAACAAGGCTATTAAGGTCAGTTAGGTCTAAGTTCGGATTTTGAGCAGCACATTAGGACCATATCTATAGCAGAAAGATGCCAATACATTTAGCTAGCATCATTAGCCATTATGTCACTAACAGATCTGGACCCAGACTGTCTACACAACATGAACTTTTATCCTGATCCATGAAGTTGTATTTCTAATAAAGACTGCCTGGTTAGAATGGCTTTATCAATGGGGGCTTTGCATAGAAAGGTAGGTTAAGGGGAAGCTATTGACATAATATCTGTATGTAGTACCTACACACCCAGGCTTATGGTCAGCGTGTAATGAAATAATGTCTACCAAGCTCTATATAAATGGCAGCTATTATTACTATTATGGTATATATAGATGTCAGCAGAACATTTATTAGACTCTCTTATGTCAGCTTTGTGGTAAAGGTAGAAAGATAAGGGCTAAATGCTGGTATGGTGAGATGAATTGGTCAATGGCTCAATGTCATCTTGGAGACAGGTCTCTAGGGGAGTGCCCAGAGATCCCTGTAGCCTTAGGCTAGTCAATATTTTTATCAGTGATTTGGATGAAGGCCTAACTGGCATGCTTATCCAATTTGCAGATGATATAAAACTGGCATGGTTAGTTAACACATTAAATGATGGTATCATTTTAAAAGGTCTTTTATCAGGCTAGGTCAAATGCACCACATCACAAAAGGTGGAATTTAATAGGGATAAATGTGAAATTCTTAGCATCCTCTCATAAAAATCTTTCCTTTTTTCTTTCTTTCTTCTTTCTTTTGTTTTTTTTGTTTTTTTGCTTTTTTGGAGGGGGAAAGGTAGGACAATTGGGGCTAAGTGATTTGCCCAAGATCACACAGCTAGTTTTATGTTAAGTGTCTGAGGCTGGATTTGAACTCAGGTCTTCCTGATTCTAGGGCTGATGCTCTATTCACTGCACCACCTAGCCACCCCCTCTCATCAAAATCTTTTTTTTTAACAAATGCTTTATTAACTTCTGTTTTACATCATTCATTTCTGCCAGATTTTGAGTTACAATCATTTTCCCCCCGTTATTCCTCTACCCAACCTCCCAGAATAGCAGTCCCACAAGATATCGCTTCCTCCAATCTGCTCTCTCCCATACCTTCTCCCATACCCTCTTCGACTCAGATCCATTTCCTTCCTCCCTTGTCACCCATTCCCTCTGGGGAGATAAGTAATTCAGTATATGTTGTACATGTCTAGCTATGCAAAACATTATCATAGTAGATATATTGTACAAGGCTGCTTATAATTCCCTCCCACTCATCCCACCCCCCACCTGGTCCATTCCCTACATGATCCTGTCCCTCTTCTATAGTGGGTACTTCCAACCTCCCCTCCCCCCAAGGATGCCCTCCCATCCATCATCCCTCCTCTCATCCCCCTTCCCCCTATTCTGCTGCAGGTTGAGATATCCCATTTAGTATGTATGGCATTCTCTCCCTGAACCAAATTCAATGAGAATGTGGTTTTGCCTTTTTTGCCTTCCTATTCTCCTCCTCCCTTGCAACCACTTCCCCTTGCTTCTTCTACATGAGATAGTTTACCCTGCCCTGTCTCTCCCCATCTCCTCTTGCCACTTTCCTCTCTCACCTCATAATTTCATCCCTTGAGTATTCTCCTTCCCAACAAATTCAACCTATGCCCTCTATCCATATATAACTGTAACCATATACACACACATTCACATATGTATTCATATGACCACACCCCCTTCTTCCATTATTTTCATAGTGAGAAAGATATCCTCAGTCACAGTTATTGCTTTTCCATATAGGAATGTAAATAGTTCAACTTTGATAAGTTCCTTTTGATTTCTTTTCCCTGATTACCTTCTCAGGCATCTCTTCCTTCTTGTGTCTGATGTCAAATTTTCTATTCAATTCTGGTTTTTTCCTCAAGAATGCTTGAAAGTCCTCTATTCCACTGAATGACCATATTTTCCCCTGAAACAAAATACTCAGTTTTGCTGGGTAGGTGACCCTTGGGTTCATTCCCAGTTCTCTTGCCCTCTGGAATATCATATTCCATGCCCTTCGATCCCTCAGTGTAGAAGCTGCCAGGTCCTGGGCTATTCTGATTGTGTTTCCACAATATTGAAATTGTTTCTTCCTGGCTGCTTGTAGTATTTTCTCCTTGATCTGGGGATTCTGGAACCTGGCTATAATATTCCTGGGAGTTTTCTTTTTGGGATCTTTTTCAGGAGGTGATAGGTGGATTCTTTCAACCTCTATTTTGCCCTCTGGATCTAAAACATCAGGGCAATTTTCCTTGAGAATTTCTTGAAGGGTGATTTCTAGGTTCTTTCTTTGATCATGGCTTTCAGGTAGTCCAATAATTTTTAAATTGTGTCTCCTGGATCTATTTTCCAGGTCTGTGGTTTTTCCCATGAGATATTTCACATTGCCTTCTAATCTTTCATTTGTTTTGATCTGCTTAACAGCATCTTGATTTTTCATAAAGTCATTAGCTTCCATTTGCTCCAGTCTAACTCTGAAGGAATGAATCTCCTCAGTGAACTTTTGAGATTCTTTTTCCATCTGGCAAATTCGACTTTTTAAGGCATTCTTCTCCTCATTGCCCTTTTGGGCCTCCTTTGCCATTTGAGTTAGTCTATTTTTTAAGGTGTTGTTTTCCTCAGTCAGGCTGTTGACCCTCATTTCATACTTTTCCTGCATCCTTCTCATTTCTCTTTCTAATTTTTCCTCCACTTCTCTTATTTGATTTTTAAAGTCCTTTTTAAGGTCCTCTATGGCCTGCAACCCGCTCATGTTTTCCCCTGGGGCTTTTGGAGTAGGACTTCTGACCTCACAGTCCTTTTCCTGCTCTATGCCCCCAAAATAGGAGTCTAGGGTTGCATTTTTCTGTTTCCTTTGCCTTGGCATGTTGCCACTTAATTACTTGACTTTTGGGCTTGTTGCCACACTATGGCTTTAACGCCAGATAGAGGAATTTTCGTCCCGAACGTGTGGGGGGCAACTTCCGTTTCTGGCAAGCTGTAAACCCACCCACGACTTCCACCCCAGATCACAATCCAGATCCAGGGAGGTTAAAGCAAGAGCGATTACCCCCCAAGACTGATCGCTGGATCTCCCTACAGTTAGCATGCAGGCCAGGAGCTGGAGCTGCCTCTGAAAACTACAAAATGGCGTGTCTCCTCAGTGGCTTCTAGCCCCCAGGGGAGGGAGCTGACGCATTCCCCAAATACAGGTCCCAAAGTCCATAGGACACTAACCTCTTACTTTGTCCTAGGCATGTCTATGTTGATAATTCTGGAATCTCCACAGCTGCTGGTGTTCTGGGGTTCCTCCAGCTGGCTGCTGGCCCTGCCACCCTGGGGCTAAAACCTCGGCTCACGGGGACCTGGGCTCGGCTTGCCACGCTCTGCGTGCTGTGTGCTGCCGGGTCCCAGACTGCTGCGCTGGTCCTTCCTGCAGGGCTGCTGGGCTGTCCTCAGGGGGAGGTTAGCTTCTCTGTGTCATTCTGTGGGTGCTGGGGCTCCAGAAGTTGTTCAGAGTCCCCCTTTTACATAGTTTGGGGGGAATATGGGGGCAGAGTGGCTTGGATGAGCTGTTTCTACTCTGCTATCTTGGCTCCGCCCCTCTCATCAAAATCTTAAGCAGTTAGCAAATGGGCTCAGAACTCAAGAGAATTCTTAGGGTTAGGGACATCAATTTTGGAGTCATCCACATAGAAATGTTTCATTTATTCAATAAATATGTATCACATTGATCATAAACATTATTTAAAGGAATGGAAATGAGACCCCTGAAGCAAAAAGGAAATATCCCTGCAAACCCCCTTTCTTTCTTTTTTTTTTTTTTAAAGCAATTGGGGTTAAGTAACTTGCTCAAGGTTACACGGCTAGTCATTTGATTTATGCGTGGGTGCTCATTTTCTGAGGCCGGATCTGATCTCGGTCATCCAAACTCCGAGGCCGGCGCTCTTACTCACTGCGCCACCTAGCCGCCCCTTTAGGGCAATTGGGGTTAAGTAACTTGCCCAAGGTTACACGGCTAGGTTTTTGTTTGTGCGGATTAAGTGTCAGAGGCCAGCTCCGAACTCAGGTCCTTCTGATTCCAGGGCCAGCGCTCTATTCACTGCGCCACCTAGCCGCCCCTAAACCCCCTTTCTTTCAATCTACCAATTCACAAATACATGCAAGTAAGCATGGCCTACTCTGTACCAGCCATTATGCTAGGTGTTGGGGATACAAGACATCAAGGAATCAATTTCTGTTCCCTAGGACATTCTGTTGGAGGGAGGAGGGAAACAATAAGGTAATTTTGCCTGGAGATGCAAAGGATTTTCCTAGAAGGGAACATTTGAACTGAACTAAACTAGAAGAAAATCAGTGATTGTTACAAGATGGAGGTAAGTAGGGAGCATCTTCCAGGTAGGAAAAGCAAACTGTACAGAGGTATGGAGACACAAGATAGAGTGTCATGTGGAAGGAAGAGCAAGCCAGAGAGTCAGTTTGTCTGGACGAAAGAATGCACAAAGTCAATGAATGTACAATAAGGTATGCCCATTATATATATTTTTGTAACAATCATTACAATCAATGTTGATGATCAATGTAACACGTTTGTTAAGTAAATAAATCATTTATACAGGTATGCTTGACTCTGAAATCTATAGTCATACCCCTAAATGCTCTGCTGAGCTCATGGTCCCCTGTATACACAGACATACATGTATAAACAGATATATACCCAATTTACGTATTTCTCGTCCATTTGTCAAACTACAATTTTGTCAGTGGAGGGGATCCTCTGTGAGTAAACTTCTTCCCCCAATGCAAATTTGAAACTATTCTAAACCTCCAGCCTTAGACAGTTGCCTGGGGCACTGGCTACTTGCCCAGGACCACACAATTAGCATTTATGAGAGTTGGTACTTGAATGTAGGTCTTCCTTGCAGGCCAGTCTTCTATCCACTACTTCACATTGCTTCTAATATATTCATCTGTAAACATATATGACATGTAGAAAGATACATGTATGTATGTGTGTATATACATGTCATACATATAGACTATCCTAAATAGAGACACTGTAACTATAGAAAATACTTGCAGAAGTGTCTTGATTGTATCAAGCTTGCCTTTAAATTCTGTAACTATATTAGAATCTGTTTCTTTTTAAAAGGTAGACATTCTTTCCTGAGTCCTAGAGCTAGAAATGACCTTGAGAAGTTACTAGTATAACCCTATGCCTCTGGACAGGTATACATTCAAGTCCCTTTGTCCTTCTAGCTTAAATAACTTCTTTCTCTCTCTCTCTCTCTCTTTCTTTCTTTCTTTCTTTCTTTCTTTCTTTCTTTCTTTCTTTGCTTTTTGGAGGGCAGTTGGGGTTAAATGACTTGTCCAAGGTCACACAGTTGTGTTAAGTGTCTGAGGTCAGATTTGAACTCAGGTCCTCTTGACTCCAGGGCTGGTGCTCTATTCACTGCACCACCTAGCCACCCCACTTAAATAATTTCTAGAGAATGTACTCTTTCTTTTTAACAAGTTTTGGTGGGAGAGAATGATTTTAAAGGTCATGGTAACCCAAATTTAAGTCACCTTGACTCTTTCCCCCCACCTCTTTTTAACACCCTGATTTGAAACATTCTTCCATGTGATCTTCCTTTCCTCTGTAGAGTTAGTTCAGGGAATTTTTTAAAAGTGACTTTTTTCAAAAAACAGAAGGCACAGATGCCATATTGTTAAACATTATGTCTAATGTCTCAAAATGTGGGCCAAAAAGAATAGAAATGTACTTCCAAAAGAGCAATGTGTACCACAGGATGGCTGCTGATGTAAATTGGACAGGATGAATCAAGGAAAACACTTGCAAAAGACCATTAAATCTAGTCCTAAGACAGCAAAGTCAGTGTTCAAGAAAAACACCACATCAGCAAAAATCATTGGTTTCCTTAATCTTCCATGTAGAGTATAGTAGACATATGCATTTTCCTGGGGTTTGGTAAGTGGCCCTGCCAAAAGTATTTTCCACAGATATAAATATCATGGAGAAGACAAACACAATTATAAGTTGGAGTTGTGAGGATAGTACAGGAAAAAAAATTGGCTCTAGAGTGAGGGGCTTCAAATCTCATCTCTGATGTTTACTACCTCTGAGACCTTAGGAAAATCCCTCAGCCTTCCTGAGCCTCAGTTTCCCCATCTGTAAAAGGAGACTCAATAGCCTTTGATATTCCTTCTGGATCTATTATCCTGTATTTAGAGTTATAACCCCTCAGTTATGGCAAATTCCAAGAATAAGAAGTATTCCCAGGGCTGGGGCACCTAGGGACTCAGGATTTTCCTGTTGGTTTTATGATAGTGAAGAAACAAAGTAAAGGAAACAAGAGAGGAATTTGTCATTGGCAGCTCCATCTTTTGCAAAGGCATTAGATGGTCTTCAGAACATCCTGTAGAAATGACTTGGTGGGACTAGATCATCTAAGCCTCTTCTAACTTTAAGAAGTTATTCAAAACTGGACATGATCATTTCTCATAAAACCTTGAGTTTTAGTCTTGCTGACAGCAGAATTGGAAGGGACTTCAGCAATCCCATAATCCAGCCCCCAACCATCCAAATCATGAATCCTGTCTACTGTGTCCCCAAAGAAGTGAGCAGCTAGCCTCTGAGGATCTCTGGGAACAAGGAGCCTACTAACTACAAGAGATTAGCCAGATCTCAGAGGATTCTGCTGTCTTCTAGTCCAAGCCAGACCATACTCTCTGTGTCTTGGGTCAGAACTTCAAGGGAAGAAAAACAAAAACCAAAAACTACTTACATCTGAGTCCCTTGCTATAAATCAATAACATTTCCAATGGTGAACTTAGCATAAGCACCTTCAGAAGGATGAAGGTTACTCAAATGCAATTATAAGTTGGAGTTGTTAACCAGTCACTCAGACTATTTGTAGCAGAATTAAAGAAGCCAGAAGAGAAGCTCTGAAAGGATTTGTTAACTTGAGACCCACCTTTGGGATCAAATTAAACCTTTTAATTTTACTTGAAAGTAGTTCTCATATTTCCCCCTAAGTCTTATCTTTTAATAACAATAATGTTGTTAGTCGTCCTTTGTACTTGTAGATAACCATGACATCAAGAAAGTGATGCCATGACTTGCAAGTGAATTGGATTTAAGTGAGGGAGGGCTATGCTAGGTCACCAGTCAAACCTTTTCCTTTGGAGCCATTTGGGTCCTGGGGCCAGATATAGATCATGAATCATGACAACTGGAGATGACCCAGGGTAAATAATAATAATGATGAGTGGTAATATAACACTTTATGGTTTATAAAGTGTGCTTTACAAGTATTATTTCATTTTCACCATTGTAACAGCCCTGGGAGGTTTATTCTGTTGTTTTTCAGTCATTTAAGTCTCGTCTGACTCTTTGTGACCCTGCATGGAGTTTTCTTAGCAAAGATACTGGAGAGGTTTGCCATTTCCTTCTCCAGTGGATTAAGGCAAACAGAGATTAAGTGACTTGTCCGAGGTCACCTAGCTAGTGAGTTTCTGAGGTCAGATTTGAATTCAGGTCTCCCTCATTCCAAGCCCAGGGCCCTATCCACTGAGCCACCTAGTTGCCTCCCTGGGAGATAGATGCTATTATCATATATTTTATAGATGAGGAAACTGGGGCAGATAAAGAGTTGAGACTCTATCTGAAGCTTGATTTGAACTTGGGTCTTCCTGTCTGTAAGTCTATCACTCTATTCTATTGTGCCATCTAACTACCTCTTATCCAGTCTAAATTTCTTTCAGTAGGTAGATCCCCATATGATATGATCTTTAGTTTCCATACCATTCTGGTTTTCCTTTTCTAGACCCATTCTACTTTGTCATCAGTCTTCCTAAATTTAGCACCCAGAACCACCCCTAATCCTAATTCTAAGGTACTCCAGATAATTGTTCTTGCTAGATTCAGCTATGTATCCTTTTCTGGACACAATGCAATTTAAGATGGTGTTCACCAGACATAGTGGCACATGCCTGTTGTCCTAGCTGCTAGGGAAGAAGAAGCTGATGGATCCTTTGAGTATGGGAATGGACAATTAGGTCTCCACAAATAAATCTGGCACCAATATGGTGAGCCTCTGCGGAGTGGAGGGCTGTCAGGTTGTCTAAGGATGGGTGAACCAGCCAGGTTGGAAAAATGGACTAGATTAAAGCTTCCATGCAAATTGGTACTAAGATTGGGCCCATGAATGCCCACTATACTTCTAGCCTAGATGAAGTAAGGAGTCCTATTCTCAAAAAAAATAATGGTATTAACTTTTTTGACCAAGTCACATTTTGATTCATTGAACTTGCAGTCCACTGAAATTCCCAGATCTTTTTCATATGAACTACATCTGTACAGTTGATTTATGACTCTAAGCATAGAATTTTACATTTGTCCCTATTAAATTCCATCTTAATAGGCTTGGCCTATTCTATCCTGTTGACAGATTTTAGCTTCTGTTATCTAACATGTTAACCAACCCTATGTTTGTGTCATTAGCAATTTGATAAACATACTATCTATTTTATCCATGTCAATGATAGAAATGTTAAACTTCAGGCCAAGGCCAGGTCCCTGGCAGGTTCCATTAGAGGTCAAGTTGATATCTCTCCATTTTATGATTACTTTTAGGGTCCAATCATTCGGTCAATTCTGAGTCTACCAAACTAATCCAAACTTCATGTTGTCCACAAAGATTGCATGAAAAGACTTGTTCAGATATAGGAGAATTCCCCCAATTAGATTTGTCAAAGAAAGATATTAGATTAGTCTGGAATTACTAGTTGATGTGACCTAGGCTAGTCCTCAGGTCTTCCTTTTTTAAATACTCATAAACTGTACTTTTAATAATACATTTTAGCATTTTTTTGCTATAATTTTAGGTCAACCACACTGACCTATAATTTTCAGACTCCTTCCTCTTTTTTTTTTTAATTAGGACATTTGCCCAACTATCTATAGTCCAGTGAACTGGCTCATTTTCTCATGATTTCCCAGATTAACAGTGGGTCAGCAGTCAGTCTACTGAGTATCTCAGTATCCTGAGAGCTAGATTGTGTAGGCTGGGAGTTTTTTGTTCCATCCTTCCCAACATGAAGGTCATTCTCCTTTGTAAAGAAAATGGAAGAGCATGAGAACTGAGCAGCTGTATTTTTTTTTTCAAGGTCAGATGCCATTGTCCCATCCCCAGTAGCAGCAGCAGCCTTACCCCTTCTTTGATCTCTCTGCCCCAGTTATAGATTGAAAGCCCTTTTTGTTGTTCTTTACATTCACCGCCAGCAGCAGCTCATACTGGGGATGAGCATTTTTGACATTATTCTTGTTAGAACTGCACTACTCTTATGTTAGTTCTCAGATAACTTGCCCTTGCTTCCATCTTCTACAGTGATTCTAAAATTTAAACCTTTATTTGTATCTTTTCTTTTCACATCATTTTCATTTCCGGATATATCCCCACAGAGAGTCATCTGTTATAACAAAGAATAACAAATAAGGGGAAAAATAGTTTAGCAAAACTAACCAAAGCCTCCACTAAGTCTCACTACCCTAGTCCCCACTTCTGCAAAGAAGAAAGGGAGGTGCACTCTCATACCTCTTCTGTGGGGCCAAGCTGGGTCAGTAAAAGTTCACAGCCTTCGGTTTTTATTCATTTTTGCCATTATCTTCTTGTTTGCATTGCTGTAGTCATTGTGTAGATTATTTTCTGGTTCTTCTTCCTTCACTTTGCATCTAAATCTTCATAGAAGTCTTTTTGTGCTTCTCTGGATTCTTCACATTCATTATCTTTCTACAGCACAATAATATTCCATTACCTTCATGTGACATGATCTGTTTAACCTTTCCCCAATGACAAGCACCTACTTTGTCCCCATATGCCTGAGTTTCAAATCTAAGTTGGTTGATGAGTTTTCTATGTATCCATAAAACAGATCTTTTATCCCTGCCATCCTCCTCACTGGAGCAATTTGTGTTTGTCTCTTCGGAACTTCATTCTTGATTCCTTCTCTCTTTGTCCAATTTCCCTGTCAGAGTTTTAAGCCATAGGATCCCACTTGTTCTTTCCCTGTACTCTTTAAATACCACCTCACCAAATTCTAAGGCATGCACCAGACTATGCTCAGATTTTCCCTCTTTATTTTCTGAACTCTAAGTTCAAAGAACTTAGCCTCTCTTCCTGAGGTTTCCATCATTTCAAATTCAGCAACCACCTATAATTCCCTTTGTTGGTGAGGCTCACTCTAAAATAACAGCCTCCCCTTTTCCCTAGTCATTTCATCTACATTTTGAAGAATAAAATTAACAGGAAATCAGGTCACAAATTTCTCACTGTTCTGCTTTTGACAAATGCAGCACTTATTTAGGGGGCAGTATGGTACAATGGAAATGCATGGGACTTTCTGACACAGGCCCTGAATTCATCATATCCCTTTAACTGTCATGGGAACCTTGTGCAAATGACTTCACCTCTCTGGGGCTCAGCTTCCTATTCTATAAAATTAAGGGGCTGGAAGAGATAACCTCTAAAATACTTTACAATTCTCTATCTGGTATCTCATGTCTCCATAGTTGAAGTCTTCTGTAGTTACAATAAAAAGTTTTCATGTGATTTTTTTTACCTGCTCCCTAAACTCTTCAGCTGATTCTTCTACTTGTTCAGGTGCTCTGCAGTTTGTTTCCACTGTAATATTTTTTTACCCCCATGTTGACCTTCACCCACATGCCTTCCCTTATTTTTCTCCTCTTGGGTTCCTGGATTTCCTTACATGAGTTTATTTTCTTAATATACAAAGCTTTTCCACTGTTCCCTTAATCTCTTCTGTTCCATCTAACTAAGGTATACATTTCTTTTTTTTTTTAAGGTATACATTTCTATAACCATATTCCAGTGATTAATTCCATACTTCTCAGTTACAATACCTATGATGTAGACATAGCCAGATGGGTAGAATAATAAACAGTCAGGAAGATCTGAGTTCAAATCCTATCTCAGAAACTTACTAGCTGTATGACACTGGGCAAGTCACACTTAACCTCTCTGTGCCTTGGTTTCCTCATCTGTAAAAGCACACCTACCTCCCTAGGTGTGAGGATCAAATGGTTAACGTATGTAAAGTGTTTTGCCAACCTTAAAGTGCTATATAACTGCTAGCTATTATTATTACAGGTCAATTAGGCTTGTTCTATTTTTGCTTGGAGGAGAAGGGACAAGCCAAAGATAGAAGGATTGAAGAATAGCCATGGGCTCAACCCCCAGTTCCAAAGACATTTGACTGAGCTGGAATGGAGCCTTATCTGAGCTCCTCCAGATAGTATGGGGATACCAGTTCCCTTGGTCTAATCTCAATATAAAACCACACAGCCCTAGAATCTGTGCCCTTTCTAGGGTCAGGAGAGAAGTGAACTCCTGGGAGTAATGGTAGGTACAGACAAAAGAAGGGAGACCCAGCAGGTGGCACTGGAACAGATGGGCAGATTTCTTCTTTGTGTTCAAGAATATGGCCATGTGGCTTGCTCTTATTCAGTAAGCCCTGTAATTAGATCAGCTGGATGTGAGGTTCCACAACACGACCAGCATGAATTCATTTCTTTCTCTTTCTAGGCAGGTTCTTTCCTTTATTTCCCAACTGACTTATTGGTCATTGTCTTACTTTCTGTTGTCTTGTTGCTGGGCAGGCATTCTGCTCTGAGAGAGAGAGAGAGAGAGGCTGGAGATACCCTTTTGTGCAAGATGGCTCCACCATAAAAAAAAAAATAATAATCCCTGAGGTAGGATCCTTGAGGTAGAATCTGGTCATTAAGGGAAGTTGAAGTCTATTTAATATATTTAATGCCCTTTGGAAATCAGACTCCTGCCACTATCTTTCAAAAGGCAGTCACAGCCAAAACTCAGTCCTGCAAATCTCACAGTGTGGTGGGGACGTTGCTATTGTGCAAGGATGAGGATGCCAGCACGTACTTTGTCCTCAGTCTGGGTCAGTGGCTAAAGGGCAGTGCAAAGCAAATTAAAATTAGAGACCCTGTATGGTCACAAAAATAAATATTATCCAGCCCAGGTGCCTTTTGTTTCTAGATAATTAAGGAAAAAGGCTAAATTCCATCTTCATTTATGGAAGGGCATAAATTCCTTTCTGGATCAGGACCATGGTCAATCCTGCCCACTCTTTTGTGTCTCTTTCTCCCCCACCCCCATCTCCTCTCTCACCCCCCTCTGCAAGGGCCATTGTGTCAGACAGCATGGTTGCCTTCTATGATGCCATTCTATAAATATTAGATAGGAATGTATCCTAAACATCAACTCCTTTCCTGTTATATAGATTAATAATATGTTGATCTAAATCTTACTCTTCGACCTATTTTTATCTGGAGTCCATACAATCTCTTGGGAAAACAAATTCCTTAAGTTGTGTAAATTGGTGCTTCCTTTTAATTTTCCTAAAGTAATTTCTTGAAACTTCAAGGGGTTTAGACTGCAGGGCCACCCACTAAGTTCCTGCATCCTGTCTGAGAATACTTCCAGCTCTCAGCAAATCTGTAGAACGGAGATGGCTGTACTAATATAAGTCTGATGAATTAGCAAGCCTTTTCCCAACTTAAGTGGCCCACGAAGTCACTCTGAAGCCTCTCCCTTCCCCCAGCTCCCTTAATATGGGTAGTCCTGTGAAACCGTGTGAATAGTCCTAGAGTAGAAGTCAGGAGACCTAGATTCTAACATTTGTTTTTGGGCACAAACAAATCACTTAACCTTTCTGGGTTTCATTCTCCTCAGCTCTAAATTGAAGAGAGCAATTGCCTGGCCTGCAACACAGGGCTGATGTGAAGACTGATTAAAAGATCATGGATCATTAGAGTTTGAGTGGAGGGCTGGGTATTATTCCTTTGTCTTAACTGGTTATGAGCTGGCACCAATTGGAATCCTTCCTCTGGGGCCTATCTGGGAACACTACTGAGGCTTTCTGCTTTGCCTGGCACCAAGTGAAGCCTCCATAATCCACTTCTAGCCTTCCTGCTAATGCTAACTCCTTTCAGAGGACCCCCAAACCCTACTCTACTCTAACCCTTAGTCCCATTCTCCTTTCCCAGTGATGGTGGGTCATTTCCCTCCAGGATCTCCACCTTACCAGGCAGACAGCACAATGCAGCTGAAGGCCTCCTAGGACTCCATCCAATAGATATTCCCATAAGACATTTGGCTTTTCCATCTGCCCTGCAGCACACATCTCCTCTATTTGTTTTCTTACCTAATTAAAGTGTGGTCTCCTTGAAAGAGGGGATTGCCATTTTCTGTTTGTATTGCCCATGCTTAGCCTGGTTCTGGGCATATCATAAGCACTCAATATATGCTTTTTTTCTTCCTTCTTCAACAATGGCCCTCCTCCCACATACATATACATTTTTCTCCCTTATCTCCCTGGTCAGAAATAATCTATTTGTTAAAATAACTGATAAATATACAAGTACATCTTTCCTCCCATCAAAAGAATCAAGTCTCATGTGCATCATTAACCAGCTTTCTCATAACTAATATATTACAAAGATGATAGCAGTCTATTGGTCAGTCAGTAAGTGCTTGCTATCTGCTAAGCACTAAGGATACAAAAAAAAAGACAAAGACTCCAGCTTACTTTGTCCTCTAGAGTAGAAATATTGCTGCTGCTATTATTCTGGACAAAAATAGGATTGCCTAGATACAATATGTGTAATAGTTTGCCAGAAAAGACAAATGAAAAAATGGGTGTCCAGTAGAGCGGATTGGCAAATATATTCTTCCATCTGTGTGTATGTATGTGTGTGTGTGCCATCTATGATTTGTATATTATTGATAAACCCTGTAGTTATTCTTAGTTTATTTTAGCTGTTTTGGGGGAACTTGGAACTTTCCACAGAAGAGGCACAACATTTTTTACCTAATAATCTTAGATTCCCAAGGGTATGACAAATGGCTAGGCATAGGAAGACAGCTAAATCAGTCACTGAAAATACAATGATGCCAGAAGGGATAGGACATTTGTACAATTTGGTCAGTGGAGCAAAAGGAAGGGAATCAATAATTATATTATTGGGGCAGCTAGGTGGTGCAGTGAATAGAGCACTGGCCCTGGAGTCAGGAGGACTATAGTTCAAATCTAGTCTTGGACAATCCGGGCCTTGGATACTTAACACTTGCTAGCCATGTGATCTTGGGCAAGTCAACCCCAACTGCCCTGCATTCCAGAAAAGCAAATATATATATATATATATATATATATATATATATATATAATATTATATGATTATAATCTATCATATAATATATAATTATAATAATTATATTATATATGCACATATCAGTCATCCTGACCTGACACTCAGATTATGCCAATGATGTATTCATGTCTAGAACAGAGGGACCTTATGATAAAAATAGCTAGGCTCAGAAAACTGACTTTTTCACAATATGTGTGGGTACATGTGTATATGTTAATATATGTGCATATATATGTGTGTGTAGATATATAACATGTACTATGTATTTTTATATGTATGGAGAGAGGGAGAAAGAGAGAGACAAACTATTCTTCTTCATGTAGAAAGTCCCTTTAGCCCTGAACCCTTCTTTTGTACTATGTGTGATCTGAACCCTTGTCTTTTTGTTTTTTTGGTTTTTTTTAAAGCAATTGGGGTTAAGTAACTTGCTCAAGGTTACATGGCTAGTCATTATTTGTGTGTGGGTGCTCATTTTCTGAGGCCGGATTCGATTTCGGGTCATCCCAACTCCGAGGCCGGCGCTCTTACTGCGCCATCTAGCCTCGCCTGAACCCTTGTTAAAAGATAGACCAGTGGCTTGTGGTTGTTCCCTTTGTCCCTGTGACTAGGGTTGAGGGGGTGAGGATAAGAGAAGGTTGTGTTACAGGAGACTGGTGATTAATTTAATTTTTTCTCAAGTTAAGAAGAAATGTCTATAAAGAAACAACCAGTTTTTCTTGTTGAATGAACTAATTTACCTCTTACTATTCACTATTAATGTTAATCAGTTTAACTAATTTAATTTAATTAGGGTTAATCAGTTTTGCTTTCTTCTAGTTTTAAAAGGTCAAATAGGCACCTAAGGGTACAGAAAAGTGTCAGAGATTACTGGATACACTAACTCCTAGGTTGGTGAGTGGAAGAACATATTTGATTTATTTCCTTCAGAAATTGTACTTGGTAGGCCCTTAAATGTTGATTGGATTTAGATTTTTTTTAATTTTTAGTTTTAGGGAGAATGGGAAACTGCTAAAAGAGGAATAAACCTAACTACGTATCTCAGAAGTGATTAGTATCAGGCTTTCTTTTGTTTGGTGAGGGTGCTTCAGTCCAACTTTGGGTACGTATTTTTTCTCAAGTATTAGATTAGATCTTTTCTTATTATTATATCATACACCAGATAAGAAAAATTGCAAAAGCCTTACAAAGGCAGTTAGGAGTTTTTCTTTCCCAAATGAATCATAGCTCCATAATGAGACTTTTAACAGAAGGGATTTAGGCAGAGAGAAAACACTTACTTAGGTGGCAAATTCCATCTTTCAACTACTAAGCCAGGGATGGATCAGTAAAAAATCATACTCCATTATTCTCCCACCCAACTTTCAGGCCATTGATTCTGCTGTAGGTATAGACAAGAATACATGTCCACTGGTTTTATCTGGATCAAAAACAGGGAGTACAGTGACAAGGATGCTTGGATTTGGAATCAGGGACCTGAGTTCAAGGCCCCTCTATTGCCATATGCCACGTCCCATTGCCATGCTCTGTTTCCATGTGCCCATTTGCTATTGCAATGCTCTGTTGCAATGTGCAAGTCACTTTACCATTCTAAGCTTCACTTTTTTCCATTAAATGGAAGCAATAGAACTTGTACCGCCCACCCTGCAGAGTTTTTGTGAGGAAAGCCCTTTTTTAATCATCATGTTTTATAGAAATATATTATATGACTTCTCTCCACTCATAGAGCCATCACCCTAGTCCAGGCTCTTACGGCGTCTTGCCTAGAATACTTCTCCGCCTCTTAACTGGTTTCTCTGCCTCTAATCTCTCCCCATTCTAGACCATCTTACACAATGTTGCCAAAACAATTTTCTTTAAATATTGAACTGACAATGTCATTCCCTTATTCATTCAATTCCAGGAGTTTCCTTTTTCTTTTGCATATTTCTCTTAACATTATTCTCTCCTATATTCACAACAACAACAAATAGTGTATTAATGTGCTTGTTTTCCCATAACCCTCCAACATGATTTAAATCTCTTATTATCCTTGATTTAATGAGTGTAAAGTGAAACATTATTTTAATTTGCACTTCTTTTATTAGTAATTCAGTAATTTAATTCAGTAAACATTTATTAAGCACCTGCTATGTGCCTATAATTTGGTTATTAGTAGTCATTTGGAACTTATTTTCATATGGTTGCTGTTGGATTATAATTGTTTTCTACTTGTTTGAACATATCCCTTAATCACTTACTTACTGGAGATTGACTCCTTTGTTATTCTTGGTCAGTTGTTTCTGACTCTTTGTGCCCCTATATGGGGTTTTCTTGGCAGAGATACTGAATTGGTTTGCCATTTCCTTCTCCAGCTCATTTTACAGATGAGGAAACTGAGGCAAACAGGGTGAAGTGACTTGTCTAGGATCACATAGCTAGTGAGTGTCTGAGGCTAGATGATTTGAATTCACAAAGATGAGTTTTCCTGATTCTAAGCCCAGTGGGACTTAACTCAGATTCACTGGGACACTTAGCTGTCCTGAATCACACTCTAATTTTATATATTTGTTGAAGTCTATTTTTATAGTTCAAAAAACCCTGATCTTAAATCTTTAAGCCAGTACTCAAGAGGATGCATGGTTTCATTGACATGGGCATGCTTTTGCTGATGCAGATCACAAGGTTTTCTGTATCTTAAGTAGATAGTCTTTGTGAAATGCTGCTGCCCCCAGATCATTCTAGAATCTCTTCCATCAGCCAAACGTTGCACAATCATTTAGTCTTGGGATAGAAGTTTCCTGGTAGGGGAGGCTAGGTGGCACAGTGAATAGAGTGGCCCTGGAGTCAGGAAGACCTGAGTTTAAATGCGGCCTCAGATATTTAACCCTTACTAGCCATGTGACCTTGGGCAAGTCACTTAACCCCAAATGCCCTGCCTTCCCCCCTCCAAAACACAAAACAAACAAACAAACAAAAAGAAGTTTCCTGGTAATATAACATGTCTAGAAGGTGTGGTCAATAAAGAACCTACCTCTAAGCCAGAAAAGATCTAACACTGGTGCAGCCCTGGCCAAGTCACTTAGCCTCCCATCACTCCAGGCAGCTCTCTAAGGTGAGAAGGTGAAGAGAAGATCCTGAACTGAAGTGGTAGAAGGACTTTCCTCCTCTGGGAGTTATGTATATCAATGAGATCCCATGCCCAGTCCCCTATTCCTATTATTTAGTTGTTTTTAGTTGTGTCTGACTCTTCAAAAACCCCTTTTTGGAGGTCTTCTTGGTAGAGATACTGGAGTGGTTTTTCCATTTCCCTCTCCAACTCATTTTACAGATGAGAAACCTGAGGCAAACAGGGTTAAGTGACTTGTCCAGGGTCACACAACCACTAAGTGTCTGAGGTTGGATTTGAACTCCAGTCTTCTTGATGTCAGGCCCAGCACTATATACACTGTGCCACCTTGATGCCTAGTCCCTGTTCTTCACCCTATTCATATACTAAAAGTGGGGACCATCTTCATTCCTCTTAATCTATATCTTGCCACTGGACCCAGATGACTCTGGAGGAGATAGTGAGGCTGGTGACTTTGCACAGCCCTGCCTCACTTAAATCATCTTCCTGATGTCATGATCTTCCAGAATGAATGACAAATAACAACAACTAAAAGTAAGTATCAGTTCTTGCACTGATATCACTATATGAAAGACTTCACGTTCCTTCTAATAAAGCATACCAGTTATTAAGATAACTGATATTATTTGGATGTTCCTCAATTTTTATATTTATTTCTTTACCAGAACTAAATTCTCTGTCTCCCTCCCTCCCTCCCTCTCTCTCTCTCTCTCTCTCTCTCTCTCTCTCTCTCTCTTTCTCTCTTTCTCCTCTCTTCTCTCTCTCTGCCTCCTCAAATTCTTTCTTCCTCCTTCTCTCCATATATACGTGTATATATATGTGTGTGTGTGTGTGTATACATATGTGTATATATGTATATATATACACACACTTACACATATGAATACATATAGCTCAGCTGTTTCAAGAGTTATCAGATACCAAGCTTTGTCTTTGCTTTAGAATATATTGGTCCCTTTTTATAACTCTACCTTATTGTAGGTTTTAATAGTTCCTTTCTTAACTATTCTTAATTTCATGTTTATAGTGTTTGTATTATTATATTCTTCTATTCATGCAACAGGGGAAAGAGTACCAATTCTGGCATCACTGGGCTTGGGTTTGAATCCTGACTCTTCTACTTACTATCTTTTATGACCTTGGACAAGTCACTTGACTGCTTTAGGCTTCAGTTATTACATCTGTGAAACTGAGGGGGTTGGATGCTAGATGGATGTGCACCAAGGTCTGTTCCAATTTTAAGTCTATGATCCTGATAGATCCATGTACGGAATCAAGTTGAGAAGCAACGTGGTGACTAGCGAGCTGGCCACAAAGTCAAGAAGACCTGTGTTCAAATCCAGACTTTCACGCAGACTGGCTGTTTGACCCTAGACAACTCAACCTATAAGTGGCTAGCAGAGCTATCTAAGATAATAAGTTGTAAAATAGTTGATAACCTAAGTGGGTGGAGGAAATTTCTGCATTTGGAGCTCAAATCTGGGTCCTCCTTCTATTCCTCCACATACTTAGGAAAAAAGAAGTCATGATCATAGAATGTTAGAATGGGGAGAGACCTTAGAGAACATACAGTCCCACCCACTCATTCTACAAAAGGGGAAACTGAGGCCCAGAGAATTTAAACTCAGATCTTCTAACCCCCAATTTCATGTTTTTCTCCTATTCAGTCTCCTCATTTTACAGATATTGAAATGATTCCTAGAGAAGAGTCAAATGACCATCCCAAGATCACACAGCTAGTTCAGAGCAGAACCGAGACTAGAACTCTGCTTTCTTGATCTGGGTTAATTGTTCATCTCTGGTGTATTATCCTAATATCCTCTTGTAACTCCCTTATGCACTTTTAAGTCCTCATTTGTATTAGTATCTACCAATCAGGTGCTTATGAAAGGCAGCAGGGTTAGCTGGAGTTCTGGGCTTGGAGCCAGGGATACCTAGGATCAAGACCTACCTCAGCCCCAAGGCTGTGTGACCCGGAGCAAATTACTTAACGTCTCAGGGCTCTAGGCAGCTAAAACTATAAGCTGCAGAGAAGATGCTGACCTGCCTCGGTAGCAGTTCTTGGTGCAACAAACTTGGGTTAGGAAGATTGGAATTTAAATCCTGCCTCAGATACTCATTAGCTATGTAGCCTTGGATAAGTCACTTAAAACAAACAAACCCTCTGATTACCTCAGTTTTCCCTATCTATAAAATGGGGGTGATAATAGTAACTACCTTACAGGGCTGTTGTGAGATAATATATGTCAAGCACTTTGATGTTAGCTATTATTATTACTTATATAATATATAATTATAATATATGATACATTATATATAAAGAATAAAATATAATTATTAATAATAATGAAATCACAGGTACAGTCCCCATCCCTATCAAAGTTCTTAATTATAAGGTTTTGTTTTGTTTTTTACTTAGTAACATAGGCATGCCTGTTTTGTATGACCAAAAGCAGCCAATGATAATTCTATTTTAGTAATAAAAACAAAAGACAAAGTGAAAGCACTGGTCTGGAGCAATAGCAGAAGGCAGAGGCAAAGGCCAAGCCCATGATACAGATCACAGCAATATTCTCTAAGAACAGACTTGTTTTAGATATTCCATGATCCTGTGGCCTGGAGTTGGAGGGGCCTTGCAGATGCTATCTCATTTGCCGCTCTGTCTCTAGGGAGAACTGCTCTCTACACCATTTTAGAAAGTAGAGGAGAATGAAATCCCCTAACCATGCCCTTCATAGACAATACAGTGTTGATGACCTGTGATCCTTAGGAGAGGCTCGGAGTGATTGTTTTTTCCTGTAATGGAACTAGATCTACACCAATCCCTTCACTTGTACTAATTATATCAAATGACCTAAATTAACTCAAGCTAACTCTGGGCCATCTTGCTATAAAGGCTACATGTCGTAGAACTAAAAATTTTCTTCTCAGTTTCCGGAAGTGTAGCACCCCATCTGTAGGGTTTGGGGAACCTCCTTCTCAACTCATCATCTCTCCCTCATTATTTCAAGAAACAAAACAAAATTTAGTAATCTCAATAAAAAGTGTTATGAGTTATTTTTATAAAAGAAAAATTAGATATAAACTTTGGGCAAAATAATAGATGATATTTATTTGTTGGGCCCCCTTCTAATTGCTTTTCTTTTTTAAAAATGTGTGTCTTTTGAACTGATTTATTTAAATAGAGGAAGCTTGACATGATAGATGGAGAGTCAACTTCTAAGCCAAGAAGATGTAGGTAACATTTCCTCTGACGCATCCTCTTGGTTGTTGTTGGGTCAGTCATTTTCAGTCATGCCCAACTCTTCATGACCACATTTGGAGTTTTCATGTTAGAGATACTGGAGTGGCTTGCCATTTCCTTCTCCAGCTCATTTTATAGATGAGGAAAATGAGGCAAACAGGGTTAAGTGACTTATCCAGGGTCATACAACTAGGAAGTGTCTGAAGTCAGATTTGAACTCAGGGAGATGGGTCTTCCCGACTCTAGGTCTGTCACTCTATCCATTGCATCACCCAGCTGCCTTATGCTACCTGTGCCATCCTGCAAAAGTCACTTGAATGCTGTAAGCAACTCTTTCAGAAGGAATCACAGAGAAGGTATTGACCAACATTGGTAGAGAGTTACTTCACCAAGATGTTACCTATAGCAATGAAAATCATAGGTCCAATCCTGATTCTCTTTTTATTTGTTTATAGTGAATATTTGTCTGTTACTGTTTTCCTTTTGCTCTGCTTTGCCTCTTGCCACATTTCTCCCAGTCATATTTTTTATGGCACTATATCATTCCATTGAATTGACACACCACAATTTAATGCCATCCCTCTATCTATAGACACTCAGTTGTTTCCAGTTTTTCATTATTCCAAATAAAGCTACAAATATTTTGTATAAATAGATCTTATTCTTTTAAAAATAATATCTTTAAGATTTTGTCCTAGTGGTGGGTACCTCTGGGTACCACTTTAAGATTCAGCCCAAATGCCACCTCCTAAGGCCTTTCCTGATCTCCCCAGTTGTTGGTGTTCTCCCCACTCAGCCCACTCCCAAACGCTTTGCAGATTTTGTGTATTGATCTATCTATCTATTTATCTATCTATCTATCTATCTATCTATCTATCTATCTATCTCATATGTGTGTGTATATACTATTTCCCTCCCTCTACACCCTCCCTGCCCAACACTGCCCACAACAGAATATAAGCTTCTCGAAGGCAAGAGCATTTTTGCCTTTGTCTCTCTGGTACCTAGCACAGTGGTTAATACTCATAAATACTTGAATTTAACTGAATCCCTACTACAGCATCTTAGAGAAGCCCTTGTTGGAACACCTCTAGGGATAGGAACCACCTCATAAAATAGCACATTCCACTTTGGGACTGCTTCAATTTCCATAGTTCATATCTTGAGCAGTGATCTGACTTCCTGAACCCATTAGTACTAATGCCCTCCAGAGCCACACATAATAAATTTAATCCTTCTTCTTCCATAGGATGCCCTTCAAATACTTAAACAAAGCAGTTTTATGCTTCCTAAGTCTTTTCCTCTCTAGGCTAAGCATGCCCAAATTCCTTTTATCCTATTCTACCTATGAATTGGTGCACCATGCTGGACATTCTCTTCTGAATATGCTCCAGCTTGTCAATACATATAGCTCATGCTCCAAGAATTCATGACTTAATCATCATTAGCCTTCACTCCTGATGAAGGTCAGAATTGCGGTAGGCAGATTGCTATCATAGTAGAATGGTCTTTGTGGTCCAAAGTGGTTTGCTGTCAGACATACACATTTATTAAAGTCAGGAATTATTTTAGATAATGATCTTGCTCCCTGAGCTTAGTTTTTTCCCTGTGCCTCTTCCCCATCCAGTTCACTTACATGAGAGACTAAAAGAGTCTTGGTTTCCAGAAGCTGTAGAGGATCAAAATCCAGAGAGCCTTTGACAATTTGCTAGAAGGATTGCCCTAAATTGATGCCAAATGGGTACTGATAAGCAGGGAACCATAAGGAATTTCTAACTCTAAGTCAAATTAAAGGCCTTTAACCTGAGGGCATTGGGGTAGCTCTATACTTCCTAGTAGCTAGGACTGAAGGCATTTTTCTAAAGAAATTTCTAATTTCTAAAATTTCTCAATTTCTAAAAAATTTTCTAAAGAAATTCTTTAGAATTTCTTCTAAAGAAGAAATAGCATGCTAGTCAAGACTCACAGAAATATACAGACTCATTTTATAAGAGGAAAAGCCTCCAGATTTTAAAAGTCTTTGTCTAGTGATTTTGTCTGTGAGGTCTCTTTCTAAATAGAAAAAAAGGTTGTTGTGAAAAGATCTTTAGGGGTGGCTAGGTGGCAACACTTAACACAAAACTAGCCTTGTGACCTTGGGCAATTGCCCTGCCTTCCCCCCTCCAAAAAAAAAAAGAATGTAAAAAAAAGACTTTTGGACTTTAAACTAAGAAAGGGATGGCAAAGCCTACTCTTTCTGTCATGGGGAAGAGGTTGCACTGAGTTGATAATTCCAGCTATAGCTGGGTACAGAGAGATGTTCTATAACTGCATTCATAATGGAGTAATAGCTGACAGACTGTGGGACAGGTGGAGTGTTTACACATAGTGGCCACCACAGGCCAACAGGGAGGAATGCCTAATGGACACTACCTTCCCTGCCGATGCTTCTGGGAGAAACTGACTGTGTATGGTGCTTGGTAAAGACAGCACCCTTCAGAAGACCAGCAGGGAAGGGGCCTACCAGGAGGGTGGGAACAGCAAGAAGACATTACCAGAAGATATCAGGAAGGTAAATAAGGGAAGATAATGAATCATACAATAGAGTCATTCTCAGTCCCTGTTCACAAAAGGATAGTAAAACTCCTCACAGGACTATGGAGAGGGACATTGTTACCTCCTAACTCGGTTATCCAGTGGCCCAAATAAAAAACAAAACCTCAGGTTTCAAGGCTGTCTGACTTGTATACCCCTGTGGAAGCCCTTCTGAGAAGGCTAGAGATCTGGACTTTTGTCTTGGCTTCTCGGCTGTCAGGATGCTGGTGTGACTCCCAGGTGTAGGGGATGGCATGGTACTATTACTCCACACTTTCCTCTTCCATCTTCTCATTCTCACTACAGTTGCCCATTCGATTTTCCCTTTCTACACAAATGACCACATTTTCTCAGCTCCATTTTTTAACCCTTTGGTCTCCCAGAAGGCTCCCTACCAAGCAGAGTTCTTGCCTAGTGATAGGACTTCTCTTCTTAGATTTATACAACCCCAACCATCATGGGTCATGAAATCCTTGGGGCTTTCTTCCTAAGCCATACCCAGTCTTAGGAGAGGTCCTGAGTCTAGGAATCATAGACTCATAGATTTGAAGCTAAGAAGGGACCTTAGAGGCCATCTAGTCCATCTAGTCCAACTGTTTTACAAATGAGAAAACTGAGGCCCACTGAGGTTCAGTGATGTGCACAAAGCCATACAGATCATTAGTGACAAAAGCAATATTTGAACTTAGGTGCATTGTCTCTCCCAATATGAGGATGACTTCTCTTTTATATCTAAACCCAGACCCCACTGATTTCTAATTTGCATCATGGAAAACATTTTCCCAAAATTCACGTGGGGCCAGCTTGATGGGAATTTTCTAAGTTGTGTCATAGTAGGACCACATGGGGAAATCTTTCTTCCTGTTTAAATTCTGCCCCATCTGCCAACTTTTCCCCACACCACATGTCAGTCTACTTCTATTTCAGTGACAGAATTTCCTATATCAAGAAAATTTGTTACAACATCATTCTCGACATTATCACTTCCCTTCACTCCAGTGGTTTCTGGATCTCCTTCTTTGCAAGGCATAAGTTGACTGTTCACAATGGATCAGGTGGGTGTCATACCAGGTTCTCATTAGATTCAGAGCATCAGAACATTGGTCAGTGTCCAATAAAAGAGATAATAAAAATAAGAATAACTGCCATTTATAACATTTTGAGGTTTACAAAGCACTTTGCATGCATCAATACATTATCTCATTGATCCAACAACCCTGTAACATTTGTTGTTGTTTTGTTTCAGTCATCTCTGACTCTTTGTGACACCATTGGGGGTTTTCTTAGCAAAGATACTAGAGTGGTTTGCCATTTCCTTCTCTAACTCACTTTACAGATGAGGAAACCGAGGCAAACAGGATTAAGTGACTTGTCCAGGGTCACACAGGTAGTTAAGTGTCTGAGGTCAGATCTGAACTCAGGTCTTCTTGACTCCAGATCTGGTACTCTATCCACTGTACCAACTAGCTACCTATGGGGTAGATACCACTATTTTCATTTTATGGTTGAGGGAACTGAGGCTGAGAGAAGTTACATGTGGTTAAATAGCTAGTGACTGTCAGAGATGAGATTCAAACTCAGGTCTCTCCAGATTCCAAGTCCAATACTTTGTTCATTATGGCTCTCTTCAGAGAAATTGGAAAATATAAAGAAATGCTGAAAATTTGAGTGTGTCTGCACAATTCTCCCTTCCGTCTTTCCCCTCATGTGTTAAAATTGTTTCTTATCTTAGAAGAGTGTCCTTCAGTACCTAGCCTGTTACTATGCATATTGTGGATGCTTTCAGTGGATGACTAAAGAGTCCCTTTTCTGGTTCTGCTTAGTGTTGGTTGGTAGAGCTGGAGGCTGCCAATGGAAAAGAATTAGGTGTCTGCCAATATTGCACTGTTCAGCTCATTGAGCTCTGTGACTCTCTCTAGCTAAATGGGCCATCCTTAGAGAAAGGAATATAAAGGGAGTTAGCTGTCTTTGCCTGTGACACAGTGCTCTGAAGGTGACCTGTGTGATTTCTGCCACTCCTGTTCCTGGTGTAAACTATCTGCTCTATGGCAGAAACATCATCACTGCTTTCTCATCCCAGACAAAGTACAGGCAGAGTAAATGTCTTATGTCTGTCCCACCATTTCAATTCAATTCAATGATTCACCAAGCATTTATTTAGCAGCCTGCTATGTGCCAGGCATTGGACAGAGTGCTGGTGACTAAAAATAAATCAATTAATTAAAAAATGTGACAGTCCCTGCCTTCAAGGAGTTGACATTGTATTGACTTTCACAAACCCATAAAATTGAAGAAATTGAAAAGGTTTTAGAGATCATAGCCTCATAACTTAAGAACCTTAACAAGATTACCTTGGACAAGTTACTAAGGATCATAGGGCTATAGATTTACAGCCAAGAGGGACCTCAAAGATCATCTAGTCAGTCAATAAATAATTTATTAAGCACCTACTATGTGCTGAGCTCTGGGGATACAGAAAGAGGCAAAAGAATCCCTGAGCTCAAGGAGCTCACAGTCTAATGGTGGAGGAAATAAGCAAATGAATATGTGCAGATAAATATATTGAATGAATATATTCCAGATAAATAGGAAATAAATAAGAGAGGGGAGCCATTAGAGTTAAGAGGGGTTGTTCCAACCTGCTCAGTTTACAGATGAGATAAAATGATTTGACTAAGTCTTCATGGGTATAAACCTGCTATTCAAATTCACCATGTAATTCCAAGGTTAGCCCTTTTTCTCCTG
This sequence comes from Gymnobelideus leadbeateri, assembly GCA_011680675.1. Classification (NCBI taxonomy): domain Eukaryota; kingdom Metazoa; phylum Chordata; class Mammalia; order Diprotodontia; family Petauridae; genus Gymnobelideus; species Gymnobelideus leadbeateri. The sequence goes on along the minus strand of WOXC01009239.1, from coordinate 21,177 downwards.
CTCCATGAGCCTCAGTTTCTACATCTATAAAATGAGGAGGTTGAATTAGATGGACCTGAGCTGTCAGCTGACTCTTGGATCCCATAAGCCTCTGAGTCCACAGCTCTAGGCTAATGGAAGGATTAACCCCAAAAGTAACAGCCCCACCCCCCCAGGGGACAGACATCTTTAGGAACACTCAGACCATCCACTGGGAAGGGGGAGCCTGTGAGAAGCACCCCTGCTCCTGACTCAACTCAGAGAACTGAGAAAAGAAATCCCTTGTGGGGTGACCAGAAGAACCAGTAGCACAGGACAGTTCTGAAGGAAGTGGAGGACACTAAGGAAGAATCTAATAGATCTGAAATGAGACCCCCTTCAGTTAAATCTGGTTTCTTATTTTGAACCATATTGCCAATCTCTCTATTCCTGGGGGCCATAATTGTCATTGACTGATGGAGCTAGGTTAGTCAACCTGAGGCTGACCTTGGGATCATGTTCTGACATGCAGGCTTCAGTATCAACTAAGCCAAAACATAGGATCCTGCAATATTCAGCCTCTGAGAAAGAAAAAGAAAAACAAGCAGTGATACCTTGATCCCAGGGTGTGATAGTCTCCATTAAATCCCTAAAGTCCAAGTATTTCTGTGATCTGCTATTGGAAGTCTTTACAATTATGATGAGTGCATCAAAGTTTATTTGCAAAATGCAGATAGTTTTTCCTCTTTATCGTTTTAATGTGTGCCCATGGGAAGCTCCTTTATCTTCAAATGGTTTCAAAGTTTATTTTTCTTAAAGAATAAACTGATTTATTTTTTAAAATTCCGAAGGCATTATATCTCACAGGGTGTGGAAATAGTCAGTCTGGGATTTTAGGAATTTTTTTTATTTTTCTGTTTTCAATTTGGCCCTGGTTGATAAGCCCTACTAAGATTCCAAAGCTGACTTTTTTGGTTCTGAGTTTGTTTGTTTTCTTTTGTTTTGTTTAACTTTCCCTTTGGGAGAAGAGACTACCTTTTTTTTTCAAGGTGGAGAAGCTGCTTTGCTTGCCTTGGTCCGGGCTGCCTAAATGTGGGGCAAAATGATCCCTTTGAAAAACTTCCTGGTGAATTTTATAATAATTGTCATACAGAACTTCTGAATTCCTGTGGATTCTTTGTGTCACCATAGCTTATTTCATTACTCTGAGAACTTCGGCTTAATACAATACTGGAAGTCAGAGAATCCTCTCACCAGTCAGTGATTACATGATAGAACAGTAATTGCAAACATTCTTGAGGCAGCTAGAAAACACAGTGGATAGATTATGGACCTGGAGTCAAGAAAACCTGAGTTCAAATCTGGCCTCAGACACTTACTGGCTGTGTGACCCTGGGCAAGTCATTTAACCTCTGCCTCAGTTTCCTCAACTGTAAAACAGGATAAAAATAGCAACTAACTTGCAGGGCTGTTGTGAGGCTCAAATGAGACAATATTTGTTTTTTTTTTTTTTAAAGTACTTAGCACAGTGCCTGGCACGTTGTTGTTCAGTTGTGTCTGATTCTTCGAGATCTCACAGGTTTTCTTGGCAGAAATAGTGGAGTGTTTCCTTCTTCAGTGGATTAAGACAAACAGAATTTAAGTGACTTCCCCGCCAGTCACACAGCATAGCTGCCTGGTACATAGTAGGTGCTATACAAGTACTTATTCCCTTGTAAATTTGGGAGCCATCTTATTAAGGTAATGACTGAAGCAATGAGGAACCACACTGAAGGCAGGAAAGCAGTGACTCCTAATGGAAAAGGAGCTGATTTTGTATTTCAAATCTGCCACTTATTCCCTGTGTGACTTTGAGCAGGTCACTCATCTCTCTAAGCCTCAGTTTCTTCAACTGAAAAAAAAATTAGTGGATTAGTTTATATTATTCCTTACATCCCTTTTATCTCTAAAGTCTAGGGTTCTGTGAGTGGATGAGATTGTCAAGGGAGAGAGAAAGAACCCTGAACCCTGGGAGACTCACTCCACAGGTAGGAAAAAGACAAACCACAAAAGACACACAAAAAAAGCAAAGAAAAGGGGGGGTGTCAAGGAATGAGAGGAGGGTGCTCTCTTACTAGCATTGACTCTAACAGATCCACAGTTTAGCCTTTAATAAGACTGTTTGGTCTTCTCAGAAATCTCTCATACCTACATCTAATACAAGAGACAAGCACTGACTTGCTCCTGTCTTTCTAAAAATATACTCTGTATTCTCTAATCAAGAAAGAAAGATAGAAAGAAAGAGAGGAAGGAAGAAAAGAAGGAAAGAAGGAAGGAAAGAAGGAAGGAAGGAAGGAAGGGAGGAAAGAAGGAAGGAAACTTCCTTGACTCTTTTATTCCATCCAGCTGTTGTCTCATTTCTTTTCCCCCCTTAAAAGCCAAACTTCTATATTCAATGTCTCTACTTTCTTACCCAAGTTTCTGAGCACTCCACCTCCAATTTCCAATACTTCCATGTCACCCTCACCACCCATTTTCTCCTTACCACCTTGTAATTCTGCTTCTGCCCTTGACATTCTATTGATAATGTTCTCTCAAAGGTCATCAGCAACGTTCATGTAAGGATTACTGATTTTCTTCTCTCTCTCTCTCTCTCTCTCTCTCTCTCTCTCTCTCTCTCTCTCTCTCTCTCTCTGTCATGCTAATGACTTCCTTCTGCAGGTAGAACTCTCCCTTCTTCCAGATAAATATAGTCAAGCAAAACAAATCAACATGTTAGTCAGGTGTGAAAATATTTGCCTTATTCCATACCCATTGTTTACCCCCTCTCTTCTGAGAGGGATATGCTTTGGTACCTGTCTTGTAAAGTTCTAACTAGACCACAATAATCTAAGTTGTTTTTTTGTTATGTTTTTGTACTCATCTTACAAATTGTTCTTCCAGCTCTGTTAAATCAATAAACATTTAGCAAGTTTCTACTGTGTGCCAGGCACTGTGCTAAGTGCTGAGAATATAAAAAGAAGCAAAAGATAGGCCCTGCCCTCAAGGAGCTTACTTTGCACCAAATTATGAAAAGTTTTCCAAAGTTTCTCTGAACTCCTCATATTAAAAATTTCTCATAAAGCTTTAATATTTTATTATATCCATATGCCATGGTTTATTCAACCATTCCCCAATCAGTAAGCTTTCCTTCTAGTCCTTTGCTATTACTAGAAGTGTTGCTATAAATATGTATTGGGGATATTGATCTCGGGATCCCTGATCAATTGATTGCATTAGAGCCTAGTTGATGAAATCACAGAATATAAGGAGGAAGTAACAGAAACAATGAGTTGACAAAGTCTTAAAGTGAAAAGAAAATGTTTACAATTTGTGCTCCCTTAAGATGGAAAGAAAATCTGCAATCAAGCTTGATGGAGTAAGGTAAATAGCTGATACTGATTAAAGGCTTAGCCAGGCCTCTCTAGAGTGATGGGGTGAAAGAGAAAATCTTGATGAAATAAGTTGAGGCAAGATATAGCTGTGAAGAATATGAGTTCTGACAAAAAAGTTCCAGGAATGGAAGAAGACCTAGAATGTCCTAGGGAGGAATGACTCTTCACTTCTTGGAGAAAGGCAATTTCTCTTTCTTTCCTGTGCCATTGATCATGGCTTCTTACAGAAAGAAGGTCCAGGGAATCTAGTTTCTGTCCCTAGGAATTGTGCTATGGAGAGGAATGGACCCATGGGACCTAGTTGGGTGACCTGACCAGTAGAGATATTATACCAAGAGGGAGAAGAGAAAGGATATCTAGTTCCTACAATTCTAAAAGTATGTCACCTTGGCCATGTAACTTCCCTAATATTTTCTATCAGTGATCAAATGAGATAATATTTGTAAATGAGATAACAGCTGGGGTAGCTAGGTGGAGAGAGTGCCAGGCCAAGAATCAGGAAGACCAGAGTTCAAATCTGACCTCAGATACTTACTAGCTGCATGACCTCGGGCAAATCATTTAATTTCAGTTTTCTCATCTTTAAAGTGAGGATAATAATAGCACCTACCTAACAGGATTGTTGTGAGGATGAAATTAAATAATAGTCCTTAGCACAGTGCCTAGCACATAGAAGGCACTTAATAAATACTAATTCCCCTCCCTGCCCTAGTGTACATGATATAGGTGATGATTTTCCCCCTGATGTTGTATTTATGGGAAAGTATATGCCAAATTTGGAGGGGGTGGGGTGGGAGAATGTTTTGTGGTTCTATCAGTAAATCCCTCTGGCTATCACAAGTACATGCTGATCAGAAGTAGTCATTCCGCAGGATACCCAGCCTTAAGTGCAACATATATTTGTTGGCAGTACAGTGAGGGTTGGGGTGGAATTGAGGAGTAAGAATGGTGAGAATAGGGTTGACAGCTCAGTAAGAGGTTCTATGAGCATAGCAGACCCTTGTACCTTAAGAACTTAAATTGGATGACTGGGATTATAGAGAGTGACTATGCTAGAACAGGGTAGCTAGGTGACCCAGGAGATATTGTGCTGGACCTGAAGTCAGGAAGATTCTTCTTCCTGAGTTCAAATCCAGACACTTACTATCTGTGTGACCCTGGTCAAGTCACTCTTCTGTCAAATTGAAGAGAGATGAGACTTACTTGTGTCACCACAGAGGGCAAAACTAGGACTCCCTAGTAAAAGTTACATGGAGACAAATTTGACTTAAGATAGAGAAGAACAATTAGGGTTTCTGAAAGTGAAATGGGCTGCCTTCTGAATCAATGTCTTTAGTACATCCAGTAGGAGTCAAAATGGTTTTGTTTTTTCAAATATTTTGTGCATTTCTGAGAACAAAATAGGGAAACCATCAACAAATAATAACGTGTCCAAGAAAACCTCACTAAAAGGGTAAGGGATCCAGAAACAACGTCATACAAGGAACAGTTGGGGGCCAGTGCTCCAGTGAACCCATCTTCTGGACATACTATGTCAGGGTCTCTTGACCTCCAACTTGGAAAAACTCCAAGGGAAGTTTGGTCATTGTTACTTAAGTTGTGGAATGGAAATATTTTTCTTGTCTGCACACTCATGAAGAGGGTGTCAGCAAAATTGCAGTTCTTACTGACCTTTTGACACAATTTCTTCGCTCCCACAGTCCCTTGATGCTCTCTCTGTATTTCGATGGCCTGATTCTGTACAAAAGAATGCCCCACCCTCCCACACCCTTATCCCTACCTGGAATGGCAACAGTCTATTATGGACAATAGAAAAGATTAACATGCAAAGCACTTTGTACAAACAAGATATGTACTTAATGAATTGGAGCTAATCCTAGAGGATTAAGTTAAAAACATTAGTGTTAAGGGGATTTGGTTAATTCTTTTTTTTTTTTTTTTGGTTTTTGTAGGGGGCAAGATAGGGCAATCAGGGTTGAGTGACTTGCCTAAGGTCACACGGCTAGTTTTGTGTTAAGTGTCTGAGGCTGAATTTGAACTCAGGTCCTCCTGACTCTAGGGCTGGTGCTTTATTCACTGCCGGGCCTAGCTGCCTGGATTTGGTTAATTCTTGTAAATTCTTACAGTAGGTGGGATTTTAGAAGATAGAATTATGCTAAAAGATGAATGGAATACTGTCAAATTTGGGGCTTTGGATGCAAACTGATACTTATCAGATAAATATGACAAAACTGAGTGGCACAACTTCCTTTTTGATCTCTCACTATACCATTTATTCTACTAACTCTCTGTATACAACATTGTACTAGGCCTAGGAGTGGAGGGGAGAGGGACTGGATCAGGGAAGAGAAGAGTAAATAGAAGCTATCTTTGAGAAATCTATAGATAATTTAAAATATATATATTTTACACACATATTTGCTGGTAAACATTTAACAAGTGACTCTCTAAAACCCTATAATACACTTTAAAATTTAATCTACATTCCTTTATTTTTTTTTTGAGACAATAGGGTTAAGTGACTTGACCAGGGTCACACAGGTACTAAGTGTCTGAAGCTGGATTTGAACTTAGGTCCTCCTGACTCCAGGGTCCCTTGCTCTATTCACTGAACCACCTAGGCTGACCCTTTAAACTACATTAGTTTCATTTTCTCCATAGTTTTCTTAAGTCTAAACAATCAACAAAACAATAAATCAAACTTTGATTTTGTAGCACTTGTCAGTTTCTAAAGTGCAAATGCTCACACTGGACATGTAAGCATCATATGGGTTTGAGCTGGCTCTAGTACACACCTACTCATATGAATGAAGAAGAGACAGTGTGTTAGTTAAGTGCTTCAGTGAAAGAGAAAGTAAAGGGCTAAGGCAGGACAGAGTGAACATATCACTGGAGGTCTTCCAGTGTGATCGAGATGACCAGTCACAGATGTTATAGAAGAGGTTGTAGCTGGCACTACGTATGGGTTGGACTGGTTAATTTTAGTGGTCACCTCAAACATTGCTAGATTGGCTCTCTCTCCTTGCCTCCCACTTTCCTCCCACCCTCCTCTAGCAGTATTATTGGCCAGTCCTCAAATACCAGCGGGAAACCCTCTTTCTCCCTGATTTTTAAGTGCTGGCTAGAGGCAAACATTATAGGGGAGATTGGTAAATTCTTTGGGGCTATTGCCTAAAATGCTGCTGCTTCCTGCAGGCTCTCCCATTGGCCCAAGACACTGGTGTCTTCTCATTGTATCACTCCATGACCACTTGCCTTAGACTTTGGATTGTCCCTAAGTCTCATGATCTGGGGGTGACTTTCTGGTCTCCCAGGCATCAGTTTCTCCACTCTGTTCCATATTGCCTGTAATCCAGAAGTGTGCTGTAACTACCTCAACCTGGCTCAGGGAGAGCCAATTGTTAAATTATTAGCGTCAGCATTTACAACTTGGAAACCGGCAAACATTACAAACCAGGGCTTGCTTTATTGTTTTGTTGATTTGTCTAGATCAGAAGTATCAAACATGCAGCCAAGTGGCAGCAACCCAGACCAGGTTAAAATGTAATTGGGAAATATTCAATAAAATAAATAAAAACGTAATGAAACATAGGTAATGTTTATATGTGGTTTCTAAGCCAAAATGTGGCCAAGGGAGATCCTTCTGTGTGACTTAGAGGCCCTGATTCTATTTGATTTTGACACCACTGGTCTAAAATTAAGAAAGTAATAGAGAAAATATTAACAATACAGATTATATTTATAAATATGTTGCTATACAATTTTATTTTTAGAGAGCCAGTTATTAAGTACTTTTCCAGCATACCACTGCTGATATCTGTCCTTTTTTTGCTGGCTATTCATTGACTCCTTGGTCTTCATGAGCTGTTCTCTCCTTGGCTGCCGTTGGCAGGACACAAACCTGGTGAAAATGAAGTTGGCTCCACAGCCTTCTCCCATGACCCCAGACCTCATGCAGCTCTGTTTTGTTACTTTCTAATGCACATATATTAGCATCTTGACTATATATGTACCTGCATATGTGTCATAGTCCCCTACTAAATTATAAGTGACTTGTCTTGGCTCAAGACCCAGACCCTACTCGCCTGAAACACCACCTCCTGTGTGGTGTTTCCTGCCCCAGCCCCTCCACCAGATGCTAGGGCCTTTCCTAAATCCCTGGCAGTTATTTTGTATATATTTGTATATATACTTTTTTTGCTTTTTGGAGGGAGGAAAGCTGGGCAATTGGGGTTAAGTGACTTGCCCAAGGTCACTCAGCTAGTAAGAGTTAAGTGTCTGAGGCTGAATTTGAACTCAGGTCCTCCTAACTTATGGGCCAGTGCTCTATTCACTGTGAAACCTAGCCACTCTGAATAAACTTGAAAGCTCATTGAAGACAGGAGCTATTGAATTTTTGTCATTGTATCCTTAGAGCTTAATTCAGTGCCTGATACTGAGTAAAGGCTTAGTAAATACTTGCTGATTTTCTAAACTTGTCCCTTCTCCCAGTGCCTTGGGGACTAGATTGTGTTTGAGGTGTCCTCCACCTGGGATAGCCCAGAGCAAGTGGGAGAGGCATCTCTAGATCTCCTTTCTTCTTATCTCTTCCGCAAAGTTTTCCTAGAGCCTGCTTATTTTACATGAGGAAAGGAAGTATCAGGTTCTTAACCGCTTTGGAACTCAGGGTGTTATCTCCCCTTCAAGGAAACCTTAGGGGCAGGGAGGAGTGAAATGATTAGATTGGATCTGATACCCAGGAATTGCTTGGGCTCTTAAGTATGTTAGGACCTACCTCCAGAGCTGACTCAAAGCATCTGTTCAGTCTAGTCAAGATATGAAATGTTTCTACTTATGTTTCACTATTCCCAAGAGACTTTGAGAGTTTATCGATCCTGTGATGGGGCTCTGGATATGCACAGAACACCTCAGATGTCACCTCTCCTGGAGAAGGCTAGGGAACCTGCTTCTGGGAGAGTCCTGATGACCTGGAGTAGAAGCTCCTTACACTTCATTCTGTTACTTTCTAAGGTGCATGTTATATGGTGTTTAATATATATGTACCTATATATATATATATATATTATGTACATATACATATAAAGCTCAACTCTGATGAGCTGGTCATGTTGTTCGAATGCCAAATATAGGCTTGCCTAAAAGACTATTTAATGGAACTCACACAAGACCAACACTCTCAAAAGAAGCAGTACAAAGACATTCTCAAGGTCTCTTTGAAGAACTTTGGGATTGATTGTGTGACATGGGAGACACTGGCACAGGACCACCCAGCATGGTGTGGCCTCATCAAAGATGGTGCAAAGGAGAACCGAAGTAACTCAAAAGAAACACAAGATGTACAAATTCAGCAAATCTGCCCCAAATGTTCCCATGGACTATTTGTGCTCAATCTGTGGTACAGCATTCTGAGCTCTTATTGGTCTGATCAGCCATAGTCAGACACACTGGAACTTGACTCTAACATAGTAATGTCATTTTGGTCCTTTTCAAGAATGAAGGACAACAACCAACCAACCTATATATATGTCATATTGATGGGGTGCAGGCTCTGGGAAACCCCTTGAACTTTGATTGGATCTAATATTACCCTACTAGTTATAAGTGTTTCTGTCTTAGCTCAAGAAACAATCCCTGCTTACCTAAAGTACCACCTTCTATGTGAAGTATTTCCTGATCCGTCACTATGGAGAATGTATAGATATTCTGCAATTGGTTCCAACCTATTAATCATATGGTATTATGATTACCATGATAGGCTCCATAAACAGAACCCAGTATCTTTAACAAGGTCTGAGTCAGCTCTGAATGTCTCTCTTTGAGAATCCTTAGATTACATTGTCTAGTGAGAGACTATGTTGTAAGGAGAAATGCTTTGAGTCAAAACCATGTGGTCCCAAGAAATAGGCTCCAGTCTCTTGCCTCTGGATTATTTCTTTTCCATTTTTAGGTGATGGAACAGAGAGCCTCCAACCTAACCTAGTGAATTCAAAGGGACCAGAGGTGCCTTGCCATCCAGACTTTGCGTTTGCAGCCAGCATAGGATGGATAATTATTAGGATCAAGGAGTGAATTTTGAGAATAACCTGTATCTTAGCCTAGGAGTTGCTGAGACAAGAGATCATCTCTCAGCAATGTTGCCTTTGGACATGAACTTGATGGGATTGATGCTATGTAGTAACTGAAATAAACTGAGTATTTTCTTCCCAGAGATTGATGTAGCATAGGACAGAGGATGCCTTCAAGGTTTTTGGGGGAAATGTTTGTGCTCTGTTTTTGCTATAACTTGGAAGTAAATATCCCTTTGTAAAAATTGTCCAATGTTAAGAGGTTAACTGGGGTACTGGCTCCTCATGATGGGGGGAATATAGCCTGTTGGGAGAGGTTGAGCTGTTGGCAGAAGGAAGAACCAATTCATAAACCTCTCAGGGTATCCTCGAATCCTGAGGGAGGGATGATGACTGCCTGACCCTGACACAGAGAAGCCAGAGTTTGGCTTGCTACACCACAAATGTCATTTGAGTTGCCACAAAACAAAGTACCTGCTAGCCACAGAGAGCAGGACTTTCTGGTGTTTGTAATATGAACATATATAAAAAGTCACAGAAAGCCTTGTCCCTCGGTGCCCCCTCCCTGTCCCTCTGCCCAGGCTTCTAGTCTTCCTTGCTTATCTCTAGCCCCTGACTCTGCCTGCCAGCCAATTCACTTAACGTTCATTACTTCACCCACTTGTGGGATGGAGAGTTCAGTAGGAACAGAAACTCCTCAAGGCAGAGAGACCTTATATCATTTATCTTTTCATCCTCCTCAATAGCTTTCATGATGCTTTTCACATTGGTTGTTGAGGATCAAATGATACAATAAATATAAAGTGCTTTGTAAAACCATAGCTGCTGCTGCTGCCTCTTAGGGATCTAAGCAGGTGGTACTTGGGAAGTGAGAGTCTATGAGGCATAACGAAGGAGGAAGTACATTCTAGGCAAAGTCTATACAAAGGCAAAGAGAAGGGAAAGGGTGTGCCCAGTGTGTAAGGAACTGAGAGGTTTAGTGTGGTTGGACCAGGTGAGGGGCAGGCTATGTGAGCAGTGAGAAGGGGACAGAATGTTAAGGAGGTAGAAATGACCAGATCTGGCACTTGGATATTTAGGTAAGGGAGAGTAAAGGGTCAAAGATGACACCAAGGTTGTGAACCCAAGTTACAGGAAGGATGGTGGTTCCCATGGACAGATAGTTTAGAAAGAAAGAGTACCTGCTACAGCCACAAGGTGATCTTAGGGCAAGGGAATGGTTTTTCTCGGGGTTGAGGATGGGGTGGGAATTTTCCAGTGGCATCAGTGTAGTTGCTATAGGAGGACTCAATTAAGTTATAATAGTCCTAGGGGTTTAACTTCTAGTTTAGAAAGGAAACAGTTGGGAGCTTTTATAGAGGGGAAAGGGAAACAGTAAGGAGTGTTTGAGAATAAGATAGGTGTGGCTGTATTAGAGATAAGTTCAGTGGTTGGTTGGCTGTTTCAGTGAAGGCATGATACAACCTATCACCCATTTTTAGTTGATCACAAATGCCTTAGGGTCAAGCAAATCCGCCCCCCACCCCCAATCCTCCATTGGGAACCACTGAGCTAGAGATGGGGAAGAAAAAGAGGAATTTCTTAGCACTAAACTGGTTAGAGTGGTATGACTGAGTTTCCCTGGGCTTCTCTGTCCTCATTCTTTGTTGAGATTTGGATTTCACTGGTGGACTTGAAGTGGTTTCTCTGATGGTATTGTTCCCTAGGGTTTGTTGTGTGTTTTCTTTTATTCTAAGATTAGTGATTTTATTCTGAGATTATCTGCTTGTCCTAGCTGAGGATACCAGGGACCGGAAAAACATGTTGTCTGTGCTTCGCCTCTTTAAAGCAGATGAAATCTAAAGCCACATGACCTTCATTGGGGCCTCCTCTGAAAAAACACAGGAGGTAACACTCCAGTGAGAGACAGTATGATAGAATGGATGGTATGGAGGATTTGGAATCAAGAAGATCTGGGTTTATATCCAGCTTCTGAAACATATTAGCTGTATGGCCATGGACAAGCCTCTGAACTTGGGTAAGGCTCAATATATAAATGCCAATCAATCAACAAGCCTACTATGTGCCAGGTCCTAAGAATACAAAGAAAAAAGGGACATAGCCTTTGCTCTTATGGATCTTATATTCTATAAGGAGTAGAATATATACTTACAAAAGCATAGACAGAATAAATTCATGGTAGTTTAAAAGAAACTGCATTAGCAGATGGGGAAATCAGGGAAGCTGTAGTATTGTAGATGATTCTTGGCTAGAATCTTGAGGAAGTAAGAGTCCATGAGGTAGAAGTGAGGAGGAAGAACATCCTAGGCAAAGGGACAGCCAGGACAAAGACAAAGAGAAGAAAAACGGAGTGCTGGGTGTGAGGAACAGAGAGAGCTAGTTAAGTTGGGCCACAAAGTACAAGAAGTGAAGCAATTTCTAATTTCTAATAAGGCTGGAAAGGTAGGTTGGGGCTAGTTTGTGCAAGGTTTTAAAAGTGAAACCAAGGAACTAATTATTTATTTTTTTCCTTTTGGAGGGCAGTTGGGGTTAAGTGACTTGCCCAAGGTCACATGGCTAGTTTTTGTGTTAAGTGTCTGAGGTCATATTTGAACTCAGGTCCTCCTGACTCCAGGGCTGGTGCTCTGTTCACTGCACCACCTACCTGCCCCAGGAACTTATATTTGACCCTAGAGGCAATGGGGAGCCATAAGAGTTCACTGAGTAGTAGAGTAACTGTTATGCACTTGAAAATTACTTTGGCGGGTGTATGGAGGATGAACTGGAGTAAAGAGAGTTAACCAGAAAGTGGAATTGATTAAGATTTAGTAATTCTCCATTTTCTATAAATACAGCAAAGTATATTGTAATGATAATTCACATTTAAATAATGCTTTAAGGTTTACTTTCCTCATAATAACCTGGTAAGGTAAATAGTGAAGGTGTGGTCATTACCATTTCACTGAGGCTCACCCAGATTATGTAAGTTGGCCACAGTTACATGGGTAGTATATGTCAGAGCTTGGATGTGAATCCAGGTCTCCTGTCTCAAGGTACGTGGAAATATCACTGGACTTAGAATCAGAACACCTGAGTTGAGGTTCTGGCTTTTACTTTTACTGAGTGATCTTGGCAAGTCATTTCATTTTCAAAAGCCTTGGCTTCCTAAAATGAGGATACTGTACTTAGTGCCTGCCTAATGACTCTTAAAAAACCCTACAATCCTCTGTTATGTTGCTAAATTTAATTGTTTTTTTTTTCAATTATAACATGATACAGAAAGAACACTGATGTGAATATAAGGGAATATAGTCATACTCTAAGGAATGATGAAATGGACAGTTTCAGAGGACCCTGGGAAGAGCTCTATGAACAGATGCAGAGTAAAGTGACAATTAGGGGAACAATTTATACAATGATAGTAGAATAGAGAAAATCAACATTGAAAGACTAGAACTCTTGGGGCAGCTAGGTGGCACAGTGAGTAGAGCGTCAGCCCTGGAGTCAGAAGGACCTGAGTTCAAATCTGACCTCAGACACTTAACACAAAAACTAGCCATGTGACCTTGGGCAAGTCACTTAACCCCAACTGCCCTCCAAAAGGGAAAAAAGAAAAAGAAAGACTAGAACTCTGATCAAAGTGATGATAAACCAAGACTCTGAAGGACCGCAGATGAAATGTGCTACCTACTTCCTATCAGAGATAGGATGGACTGAAAATACAGATTGAGACATATAATTTTGGACATGGCTAATGTTGGAATTTGCTTTGACGGACAATTTGTTGAGAGTTTTCTTGTTCGTTTTTTATTGTTCAATGGGGAGAGTGCAATGGGAAGGAGAGATAATAAATACTTGCAAAAATAAATAAATCACAGGGTTCAGAAGACTCAGGTTCAAGTTAGCCCTGACATGTTTGTCAGAGTTCCAGCTGTGTGACCATGGACAATTTACTTAACCCTTGTTGAGCTTCATCCTGGCACCACATACTACACAGGACTGTTGTGAAGAAGATACTTTGCTCTACAAACCCTAAAGTACTATATGGATGTGAAACATTATTAAGATCCTAGGAACATGGATTAGAATTTGAAAGGACCTCAAATGTCAGTCCCCTAATTTTACAAAGGCCTGAAGAAGTTAAAATGTGCCAAAGGTCTCATAGCCAATTAGTGGCAAGGGTAGGACTCAAACTCAGTTCTTCTTAGCCCTGTGTTCTTTCCATTCCACTGTGATGTTCCCTGTTCACCATTTCCCCCACTCCATGCTAGGGGTAAAAAAGATGACTTGCCTATGTGACCATAGCAAACTGAGTGAGTAGAATTGGTCTGTTTCCAATGCCTCCTTCAAACAGGGCCTTATTTTACTTTATTTTGCTTTTTGGAGGGCAATTGGGGTTAAGTAACTTGCCCAAGGTCACACGGCTAGTTCTTTTGTGTTAAGTGTCTGAGGCCGGATCCAAACTCAGGTCCTCCTGACTCTAGGGCCAGCACTTTACTCACTATGCCACCTAGCCTCCCCAAACAGGGCTTTATTTTAGACATAAATCTCCAAGAATTTTAAACACACTGTGGGTGATAGGGCAATAGTCATTCATCCTCCTTTAAAGCATTCAGTGAGTGATCCTTACCTTCACCCTAGCTTACCTTACTGATTGGTCACCTGAGAGCTGGTAGAAGTGTGAACAAGGGTAGAACAAAGCAGGGGCAATGGGTAAAGAGGGAAGTGTATACGCATACTTTCCATGCTAATCCAACAGTTTTTACTCACCCACATCCTGCCCTCTTTAAAGCCGGGCACTGTTCTTTACAAACTGGTGCTCGTTTGCTGACCTTGCAAAAAAGCACATTAATTATTCTCTTCCCTCTCACCATCACTATTCTTTTCCAGGGCCTTTTTCAACCCACGCTGTGTTTTCTCTCTGGTCCTTCAATAGCCCCCCATTGCCTACCAGCTAAAGTACAAATTCATCTGGATATTTGAAGACCTCCACAGTCAGGCTAGCCTTCCAGCCTCATCTCAGACTTCTCTCTATAGAATCACAGAACTGGAAAGGGTGTCATTTTGCAGATGAGGAAAATAAAGCCCATTCCCACATCACCCAGCAAGGATGTGTTAGATCCAGAACCTGAGCCCAAGTCTTCTGATTCTAAGTTTGGAGTCCAGTATTCTTTTTTTTTTTTTTTTTTAGCAATTGGGGTTAAGTAACTTGCTCAAGGTTACACGGCTAATCATTATTTGTGTGTGGGTGCTCATTTTCTGAGGCCGGATTCGATCTCGGGTCATCCCAACTCTGAGGCCGGCGCTCTTACTCACTGTGCCACCTAGCCGCCCCTTTTAGGGCAATTGGGGTTAAGTAACTTGCCCAAGGTCACACGGCTAGGTTTTTGTTTGTGTGAATTAAGTGTCTGAGGCCGGATTCGAACTCAGGTCCTTCTGACTCCAGGGCCGGCACTCTACTCACTGCGCCACCTAGCCGCCCTGTGGAGTCCAGTATTCTTTCCACTTTACCTTCATATATACAGTGACCAAGTCAAACTGGACAACACTCTATCCTCTCATTGAAAAGGGTACAGGTCCTGGAGCCAAGAACATCTGAGTTGAAATCCTTTTTCCTTAGTAGCTCACTTCTCTGGGTCAGTCACTTGGCCTTTCTGTGACTCGGTTTTTTCATTTGTGAAATGAGGATAATAGCAACAGCTACCTCACAGCATCGTTCTGAGGATCTATGTAAGGGCACTTTGAAAAACTTAAAGTGCTGCTTCATCATTGGCCCTGTGGTTGTTATCTCGCCTTCCTAAGTCTTCTTAGCTCAAATTGACCTTCATGATCCAAATGGATCACTCTATCCCTTGTCTTTGATTGTTGAGATTCCTTCCTTCCTTCAAAACCCAGATCAGACATCCCTTCCTCTATAAAGCCTTCGCACAACTGAACCTGATTTCTCTCTTTAGTACCTTCACTTGGAAGCCTACCCTGGGGCTTAACCTGATTGACCAATGAGTAAGTGCAAACTTCCCTAAAAGAGAGCCCCTAGCTATTCCCAAGTTAGGCTTCACATCTGGGACTTGGGACATCTTACAGTTTGCTCTGCCTTTGTCTGTCTTTGGAAACAGTGTTTAAATCAATGCTACCACTGCTTCTGGAAAGGGCATGACAATGGACTCCACTCATCATTCTGTGATGCCCTACTCCCTGGCTCCTCAAGAGTAGGGACTGACTCATTTTTTCTTTGTATCCCCAACAACTAGCGCTGTGCTTGGCATTTAGAAGGTGAATGAATTTTCATTCATTCATTCTCTCAGATTTCTATTGGCTTGGACCTCTTCTTCATACATATCACATTCTCCCTCACATCCACTATTTTTATGCTTGTAATTTTTGTAAGCATGTAATAATTGTAAGCTCATTGAAGGCAAGGTTTATTTCATATCTGTTTTTGTATAATAAGACCATAGGTTTGGGGAGGCTAGGTGGCACAGTGAATAGAGCACCAACCCTGGAGTCAGGAAGACCTGGGTTCTGATCTGGCATCAGACATATCACACAAAAACTAGCATATCACACAAAAACTAGCCATGTGACCTTGGGCAAGTCACTTAACCCCAAATGCCTTACCTTCCCTCCTCCAAAAAGCAAAAAAGAGAAAAATTAGAATTCTAAAAGAGACAAAGATCAATAAAAATTTATTTAAAAAAAAAATAAGACCATAGGTTTAAAGCTGGAAGGATTCTTAGCAGCCAAGTAGTATAACCCTTTCATTTTACAGATGAAGAAACTGTCAGTCAACAAGCATTTATTAAGTGCCTACTGTGTGCCAGGCACTGTGCTAAGTACTGGAGATACAAAGAGAGGCAAAAGATAGTCTCTTACTTAGGAACTTACTTAGTGGGGGATGCAACATTGAGGCCCAGAGAGGCTAAATAGCTTGCCCGGGGTCTTGAAGAAAATGCTATTAATGGTAAATGCCTGAGATAGGCCCTACTTACTGACTCAGAGTCCAGTGCTCAGTCCAACTATACTACCCTGGGAGGGGAAGAAAAGAATCTATCTATAAAAGAAGGAGGAGGAGAAGAAGAAGAAGAGGAAGAAGAAGATGAAGAAGATGGAGGAGGAGGAGAGAAATCAAGAGAACTGAATTCTCTTCCCAGTTCTTCCACTAATTCCCTTAAATTGGAACCTAAGTCACTTTGGTCTTTGTGCCTCACTCTTCCAAATCTGGTAAATGAGGGAGTTGGAATTTAAGTGAAATCTTAAGTTCTTTCAGCTCTGCTCATCTATGGGTCTATGCAAGGGAAATCAATGGTGATAAAGACCAAAGAAAAGGGTCGTCTATATATCATGGTGAGGCAATAAAGGTGCATCATGACTTGGGAGATTGGATTAGCGGGATGGAAGAAGCTAACTGAATTTCCCGAGGATTTATATCCAGCCCCAGCATTTTGCAGAGAGGCTAGAAACAGGGGGAAGGAGGGTGAGGCTGAGCCTGAGCTGGTCTTGGACAAGCTGACTAAGAAAGCAAAAACTGTGAATAGCACTTCTCTGGAGAGTGTGCAGAATGTGTTTCTAAAGGTGTGTAAGTGAGTACTTGTAAGCCTTGGGGGAAGGTACAGGAGGAACAGTACTTTATTATTGTGTGTGTGTGTGTGTGTTCAGATAATAAGGGAGCACTAACCTCTGTGAAAATTCTATTCATGTATTTGCTCTTCTCTTTGCTTGGAGCCTATCTCTTGAGCCATGTGTATTTAAGGTTCCTCCACCCCCCTGCCAGGATATCAGTGGGGCAGTTTTTAACTTGCAGGCTCTATCCATACCAGTCAGACCGGAATGTCTGGCCAAGCTCAGTTATATAACATTACATCCAGCTACTCAGATGCCAAGGCTGTCAGCAACTCTGGCCCCAGGCAGGTGTCTATGCCCAGGAGTGGGAGGAGGAGAGGAAAGGGCAGGGGACTGGTTCTCCATTTGACTGGGCTCTTTGCCATGCCCTGAGGTGAGGGCCAAAACCAAATAGACTTGTCTTGGGTCCCTCATTGGACCAGTGGTTGAATCGAGGAATCCTGCCTCCTCACCCACACCTCTAGTCCACTTCCTGGACAATTTAGGTTAGACAAGAGAAAGAACTTTCTGATTATGAGTTGCAAAGTACAGGAACTTGTTACCCAGAGAAATTATGGATTTTCTTTTTGTGGTGTTTCTATGGAGCTTTGAAAAGAGGTATCTATGATAGGTCAGGAACAGTTCTATGTGGAACCAGGGGGATGGAATATATGACCTCTGGAGGGCCATGCCAGCCTAGAGTGTCCACATAGGACTCATTTGCTATTTACTCCCTGTGTGACCTTGAATAAGTCCCTTAATTGTCCTAAGTCTCAGATACCCCATCTGTAAAATTAAGGGGTTAGACTTGATGGCCTCTGAGATACTGTCTCAATCTAGGATCCTATTTTTATGAATTCATAGTTATATGAATGTGCTCTGGACTTCTCCTACAAAGAATTTGGTGTCCAGATGACCTACTTATCATTTTGCATTTTGTTTATTTATGTATATGTACTACTTGTAAGCTTCATGAGAACAGGGACTAGATCTTATTCATATTTATATGTCCCCAAGTGCCTAGTGCAGTGTTCTCCAACTAGGTGGCACCCAATAAATGTTTGTTGAATTGACTTGAATTGACCATGCCTTGTTTGAAGAGGGAGAGAAGGCTGATGATCCAAACTCAGCAGTGTCTGCAGAAGCCACTCTCCATGATGCTGGTTGAACTAAAAAAGGAGAATGAAGATGGAAAGAAATAAGGAGAATGAGCAGAGTTTAAGAAATGGTTAGAGGAAGAACTCAGTAGGCCTTTATTTTTGGACCAGAGTTTTGTTTTTTTTCTGGGGTAAGCAATTTGATCTGAAGGCTTGGGGCTGAGGCTATTAAATAAGGCTTTAGCCTAGAAAGCATCATCAAGAGCTTTACTGTGGTATGAGTGCCATTGTGGGCTTCTGAGTAGAAAGAGGCCTGATCACAATGATGCTTGAGAAGGGTGCTTCATGAGCTACCATGGAAAAAGCCAAAGGTCCCCTGATAGACTTTGTCCAGGTGCCTGGATGGCGCCAAGGACAGACTCTGGTGGTGACTGATTTGGGAAACAGAAAGGAAGACATCCAAGTGTTTTTGTGGATGAAGAATCCAAGGGAACAAGATAAACAACTCTTAAAATCAAAGCAATGACCAACCACATCTCCAGAGGACAGAAGATGAAACATGTTACCCATTTCCAGACAGAGAGGTAATAAACTCAAGGCACAAAAAGAGGTGTACATTTATGGAAATGGCCACTGACCACTGTATGGATTTATTTGACTTGACTGGGTTTATTTGTTCCTAGTAGAAGAAAAAATGGCTTTCCCCCCTCTATTTTTAAATTGGGAGAGATCGGAGGAAGATGCCAAGAGTGATGCCAAAAAAAGAACACCAGTGAAATTTTTTCTAAAAAATCTACAGAAAGAACCAAAAAGTTCAGAAGGTTCAAATCCTGTCTCACACACTTATTAAGTCTGTGAGCCTGGGTAAATCAATAACTGCTGTCTATCTCAGTTTTTTCATCTGTAAATAGGGATAATAATAACACCTACGTTCAAGTGTTTTGAGCATAAGATAATATTTGTAAAGTGCTTTACCAACCTTAAAACTCTATATTAGTAAATGGAGACACATGGTTTCATTTACAATTCTCTCTCTTTTTTAGTTTTGCTACTTATATGGAAAAACTACTTTGGGGAAGTTTTCAGTTCAGAAATTTTAAAAAGTTATTTTAAAGTTGTTTGGAGGAGAATTTGGGAAAGCTTAAACAAGTCCCTGCCTTTTCTCTGTTATCTTGGCTCCACCCCCTAAAAAATCCTTTTTTTTTTTTTGGAAGGGGGAAGGTAAATATATATGTATTGTTCCCTCTTACACCACTTCCTGATGAAAGTAGGTTACCAGAACTACCAGCCCTCCTGTTAGGGTTCCGAGGGTTTCGAACCTACAAGAACATGTTTACCTTTTCCAAGTCTTCGGACGTCTCCAGCTTCTAGACTTTCTAGAAGAACTACCCACGCAGAACACCCTTCTGTTTTAGGATAACTATCTTTATTTTTCTCTGATCAGAACATATAAGCAAACTCAGCCAGATCTCCCCCGCCCCCGTCAGGCAGCCTCCTTTTATCCAACCTCCAGTTCCGGGTGTTTAACACCGCCTTCCCCACCACTGCGAGCCAATCGAGTACTGCCCCGAGAGTGAGGGGTGGTAACCCGCTGCTCACATGGACACGTCAGCTCATCGGGCTAAGAGGTTTCCGGTGTAGCAGACCAGGAAGTCTCCTAACCAGGAAGTCTCTCTACTGCCACGTCAACGCTTATGATTGTTTTGCTGACTGTCCTTTTGGCCTTCCGGGTTCCTCCTGTAGCCTGTTATTGATAGGCCAGGGACCCTCCTGCCACTCCCAGGCTGTCGCGCTGCACCCCAGTTGGCTAAGGACTCTTCACCCTCCTCCCCCAACTAATTCCTGTGTATTACTTCTTCCTCTTGCACCTCATTTGTATAAAGTAATTACCCTTTTTAGCTGGTCCTAAATGCTTTTACTTTATAAAATTCATATCATGCCCAGGTTTTCCCCATTCTTTCTTATAAACTACCCAATTATTAATAAGAATCTTACACATAAATTTTACATTTTACATATGTAAAAGTAAATGGTTTGTCCTTATGGATCCCTTATAATAAATCTTTGTTATGTACCTTCCTTACATTTATTTGATTCTTGTATGTTGAAATGTCTATTGTTTTTTTTTTTACTAAAGTTTTTTTTTAAACTAAATCTTGAAAATCTGAGAGTTTATCAAATGTCCATTTTTTTCATTCAAGATAATAGTTATGCAGTGTATGATATATTTGGCTGGAGCCCCAATTCTTTTGCTCTTTGATATGTTGTGTTCCAAGACCTGCGGTCCTTCAAAGTTTCTACTGCTAGATCTTATGTAATTCTAATTGTGGTACCATCATATTTAAATTGTTTTAATCTTGATGCTTTTAATAGTTTTTCCTTGAGCTGGGGATTTCAGAATTTGACTATGATATTCCTATGAGTTTTCTTTATAGGATCTCTTTTAAGTGGTGATCGATGGATTTTTTTCTATTTCTACTCCCCCCCACCCCACCTTGTTCTAATGTTCAGGACAATTTTCTTTAATTATTTCTTGTCTTATTGTATCAAGATTCTTTTTTTAATTGTAACTTTCAGTTCAATTATTTTTAGATTTTCTCTTCTTGCTCTGTTCTTCAAATCTGTTGTTTTTCTTATGTTTCACTTTCTCTTCTATGTTTTCATTATTTATATTTTGTTTAATCATTTCTTGATCTCTTATAATTTCACTGACTTCAATTTGCCCAATTCTAATTTTCAAGGTATAATTTTCTTCCTTAAGATTCTGGATCTCCTTTTTTAGTTGATTGACTTTCCTTTCATACCCTTCTTGTTTTCCTTGGATTATTCTTATTTTCATTTTTAGTTTTTCCTCCATCTCTGTCATTTGATTTTTTAAAACAAATGCTTTATTAACTTCTGTTTTACATCATTCATTTCCGCCAGATTTTGAGTTACAATTATTTTCCCCCCTGTTTTTCCCCTACCCACCCTCCCAGAATAGCAGTCCCACAAGATATCGCTTCCTCCAATCTGCTCTCTCCCCTATCTTCTCCCATACCCCTTTCGACTTTTCCATTAGAGGAA